>OX578149.1:128802294-128922294 GCA_951213105.1 Amaurobius ferox | reverse complement strand
CACATAACCTAAAAATCCTATGAAATTGATTTATTAAAATATTTTTGTATACCTGTTTACTCATACATGAGTTAAAATTGATTGTCTTGTGAATTTTAAATGGAAAACCTTTTCTTTTGTCAAAAATGTTTGACAAAAATGAATATTCATTATCAAGAGAGAGAGAGTTAAGTCTAAGAAATTAACACTAGATGAGATGCTGCTTTCGTTTGGTATAAGGGATAAATTTGGGGGATAAAAATCAAAATCTATATCATTTGATGAGGGATTTATTTTAATGAGAATTACATCATCAATATATCTGTAGAAAGTATATGCAGAGTTTATAAACTTTGACTCGTAGAAGTGTAGATATAAATTTGCAAGAACTGAACTGCTAGAGTCACCTTGTGGAATACCCTTAATTTGCATATAAATTTTATTGCCTTGCATCAAGTAATTATTAAAAATGACACACTTGAGAAGGTCCCTGTGGATGCCTCCCCCACTGGGTTCCGGTCTAAATTGGGTAGCACTTCCCGACCGTCCAAACAGTTACCTTACACCTTTCTGGTAGGTCGGACGGTCTGGGTTTCAACAACAACACTTGAGAAGGTCCATGTCTTCGGACGGTCTGGACTTTCGACACTTGAGAAGGTGGTGCACGTAAGATTGATCTATATCCAAATTTTGTCTATTATAGAAAGATTTAATTATATCCCAAATTACTTTATATAGATCTTTTATGTCAATATTATTGAATAGGTCCTTAAAGTCATAAGTTTTAAATCCCAAAATATTAATCGTATCCAACTGTTGAATTAATTGATAACTGTTATTAATAATATGAGTAGTTGAATTATCAATTATATTAGAAATGATTTTATTAAGAATGACCAATAGAGATTTACTAGCAACAGTTGCATATGATTTATGTCCTACAGTTACAGATCTAAAAGAGATAAGATTTTTATGAAATTTTGGGATCATGACAATATAAGGGAATTTTAGATTGTTACAAGTTAATTTTAATAGTTTATGAAATGCAATAATTTTCTTAGATATATTTGTTGCTGAAGAATCAATTTTTTTAAATATATTATTGTGATTTATGAAATCGTTTTGTACATAATATTTTTTGCAAATGACGGCGTAATTGTTGGCAGCTTTATCCACATATGTGAAGACAAATTGTGATTTTAGTTCATTTATTGCTTTCTTCAAGTTTGTAAAGTTAATTGTAGGTTTAGTTGTAGGCAAGTTACCTAAAAGATGTTTGACATTTGTCAGAATGCTGACCTTTCACATATCGAAAGCTTCAATGGGATAGTTTTTACTACAAGCAATTTTGTATATGAATTTTTCTCACTGAATCTGCTTCACCTATTCCTGAAGTCAGGAGCCGCCACTGATATACAAGCTAAGTTGAATATTGGACTCTTTTTTAATTTTCTTACATAACAATGATTATTCATATCACCATTATTGTAAACAAATTGTCACCCAACTAAAGAGATAAAATTTTATGGCGATCCCAGTACAGGCTGGCCAGAATAAAATTCTAAAGAATTTAAACGAACCACGAAAGACAACGACATACCAAAACTTATTTTTGGTTCATATAACCGAAATCCAAAACAAGAATGAGATAAAACGCCCATTCCTCTTTCGGACATAGAATTTGTTGGTTCCCCTGCACTGACGAAAGGGATTCAACATATCCTCGAAACAGGTGTATGCTGCATTATTTTGTTATTTGTGCTTATTTGCGTTTCTTTTTATTGCCCAGGCCGTCCAGCCTACCCAAAGGGTGAAGAGCAATTACAACAGACGGCCAGGAAAAACATTAATAATAATTAATAACAATAATAATAATTAATAATAATAATTATTTATTTATTTAATAATAATAATAATTAAATAAATTGCTTTTTACTTTGCTCTAGTTATCTCAACCATTTGCACAAAGTGCATTTTACTTATTGAAAATAAATTTTATTTATTTATGATCTACATGACGCCACCCCTACTCCATTTAAAAGTCTCTAAATGCTATATTATGAGTATTGTTAGGATCCGTAATATTCTCAATTACAACTGCATTTTAAATAATTTACCTTTATCGCGTTGTACTCATATTATTGATTTGGGTGTCACTTTCGATCATACTTTTAACTTTCAGAGTCATATCGACAGTACTATTAAAAAAGCGTACCAAAGACTTGGTTTCACCCTAAGACGATCTCGTGTTTTTGTCATGTTTGATACTATTATTTGTATCTTTAATACCCTTGTTAGGCCAATATTGGAATATTGTGCAATGATCTGGGACCCTGTTTACGGTCTGCATTCTCAGCGAATTGAAATTGTGCAAAATAAACTTTTACATAATATGGATTACAGATTGTCTGGCTATTGTCCTTATGATATGCATATGAGTGAACTCAGACGGAAATATAGTTTAATGTCTCTTAAAAAAAGAAGAAAATGGTCCTGCCTTTTGTTTTATTCTAAAGTTTTAAATAACACTATTGATTGCCCCATCTTACTTTCTTGTCTGGAATTTCATATACCTGTTAAAAATACAAGGAAAAAAACTTTGTTTCACAATACTACTGGTAAACACAACTACCTTAAATGCTATTCTATCTATAAATTTGTTGATCTATATAATACCTATTGTGCTGATTTTGATATATTTAATTTGACTCCTGTTTTAAAAAAGCCTGTTTAAATGCGCTTGACATGTATACGACTTAGTATTATTGTATCTTATATTCTGTTCTTTTTACTTTCCCTGCAATACATGGTAATGTATAGGGAAAGGATTGGAATCATGCTGAAAATCACAACTCGAGTTTTTGACGGATCTACACGTTTCGAGACCTCTAGAATACGAAAAAACCATTTTTAACGTGACGTCTGTCTGTCTGTGTATCCACTCTAACTCAAAAACTAATGAATCGAATTTCATAAAATTTGGTAGGTAAGTCACTGGGGTATGACCCTGGTGCTGATTATTTTTTGGTACGATTCGTAAAAACAGAACCCGCCTTTTTTTGCGAAATGACCCGTAAAAATTTCATGTATTCACTCTAGCTAAAATACTAATTGACCAAATTTCACAAAATTTGGTAGATAAGTAACTTGTACGATACTCTGGTGCTGATTAGATTTTGGTATTAATAAGAAAAGAACAACCTGCCTTTTTTTACGAAATGGCCCGCAAAAATCGCAAAATTTAAAAAAACTACGTAGGTTCAAATATATCAATTAAATGCTTGTTTTATACATAATTTTTGATGAGGAAAATAATAAGAACAACTCTATTACTCTAACACTAACCATTCTCAAGATATTTGAGATTTCTCGCATTTAGTTATGCCACTTTCAGAAAAATGTCTAATTACCAAATAAAAACAGAAATTGAATTAAAAATGCAAATTTAGTGTTATTTTCTGCAGTTAAACTCAATTTAATGAATTATTAAAGGAAAAAAAATATGAATTTGAGTCTGCAGGGAAAGTCATGTGCTGCCCACATCAGATTTTTTATTTTTGTGTGGCTACTGTAACTGGATTTCATTTGTAGTTGCCACGTAAATTGAATAAAATAAAATAAAATAAATTAGTCTCTCCCCTAAGGGTGCGCCCCTGATTGCAGTCTCATTTTATACATCACCGACAAAATAAATGTACTTTGTCCAATTCAGAGAGAATTCCAGAACATGTTTGTTCGCTCTGCTGCATTTATGAGTGGTTCTGCTAATTCGCCACCTAACCTTGGATGGCAAGACCCGGGCTCGCTATTACGGCAGATTACAATCAGACAATGAAAGGATGCCATCTTCAAGGGATGCCGTCTTCGAAAGGGGTTGTTGAACGAGAATATCGTATCAAGAAATCGATGTCTATTGTCCAATGAGTGGTCGCTTTTCGTGTTTCGAGGAGACAATGAACCGTTGATGGGTCTTTTTGTCTGGCCTCGGGAAAGAGTTTGTGGGGGATAAGGTGCGTTTGAGAAAATTTTCAAGGACGTCGATTCGTGAAGGACGTTATGGATTCTAGTTGCGTTGCCCATATTTTATATGGCATTGGTAATTAATATTTAAAAGGTAATGATGAGCTAGTTTAAATGTTTACATGAAAAGTCAATAGAAAGTGAGAGTTCATGTTGTATATAAATATATATATATATATATATATTTTTTTTTTTCAATAAATGTGATGTATATATATTTAAAATTATGTCCTCATTTTTTGAATAACTTAATGTTGTTACAGGGTAATGTACGAAAGGGGCTAATTCGTAAAACACATATGAAGAATGAACATACTAATAAATTTTAGCGTCCTGGGCTGGACGTGTGGAACCACGCTACAATATGTAACTAGGGCGAATTGCCTAGCGCTGACCGGGTCCCAAATAAGCGCCCATTATTTAAATAATACATTTAGAGATGACACAACTCAATTTCCATGGCCAACGGCTCTACCGTGCTGAAAACACCGGTTCTCGTTAGATCACTGAAATCAAGCAGCATCGGGCGCGGTTAGTACTTGGGTGGGCGACCACCTGGGAACACAGCGTGCTGTTGGCACATTTCGGGCGCGGTAGCCCGGTGGTTTGTGCGCTGGATTTGCACGTTGCCACAACTGCCGCCGTGTTCATGCGGAGTACGATCACGTTAAACATCAGGGTCCGTAAGTCCTTCCAAGAGGTTGGTGGTGGGGGAAGGAGGGTACGGTCCCCGTGGATGCCTCCCCCACTGGGTTCCGGTCTAAATATGGTGACACTTCCAGGCCGTCCAAGCGGTTACCTTACACCTTTCTGGTAGGTCGGACGGTCTGGGTCTCAACAACAGCAACTCAATTTCCAAATCGCGTTTCAACGTCATCCCCGCCCCCTGCCTCCCGGTTGATTCAAACTGCAAAAATTTCCACATCATTTCTACCTTTCGTTTCGATCCTAATCCCCACACAGGTGCCCTGCAACTATGAAAGTAAAATTAAATAAATAAAAGAAACAGAACAGAATCTTTTCTCTAGAAATGAAGGTGTGGCTTAAATCGCACAGTGAGTTTATCGAAAGAGATTAGACTTTATACCTTGATATCGGACACAAGCATCGGCGCCGACGTTATGGATTCGAGAGACTTTTTGAAGCCCCAATAAATTCGTTGTGGGTTTTGTCGACCCCCTAATATTTTGTAGGACAAATGTACGCATTTATTTAGTAGGGAAAATGTACGCATATATGAACAAATTTTATTTTTTGTTATTAATTCTTCAAGTTTTCCATTTCTCATTCTCTGTTTACTTATATAAAGTTGCGTGTATAAAAATTTACCCCTCAGTCTGTTTTTGTATTCGGAATACAAAATTTTAACTCAGAAATATTTTAAGGAGAAATTTGTTGATGTTTTTAACATTGGTAAAATACCTAAAAATAAATTTTACATTTTTTGTTATTTTTATAAAGGTAATTGAGTTGGAAATTCACATAGTATCTGTATATTCTATATAATAATGTTGCGCCTACAAAAGCAAAATAAATGAATTAAATAATTATCTAGAGAAAAGATATTTTTCTGTACTTAACTATAATTTGCTTCATTTTATATGCCAGATAATCTGACTGAAAGAAATTTAAATTAGACTTAAATCCTTTGAAAAATGCATGGGTCATTTTATTTAAAATTTCCCGAATCCCCAACAATTTTTCAAATCGGCGCCTATGGATACAAGTTCTTCCACCATTGGTCGCCACGCCTCAAAATTTCTGCGTCAGATTCAGGACAAAGGAAATACTTTCGCTATATTTATGGTTTCGAAGTGCAATTTAAAACTTAAGAGCAAATCAAATTTCACTAAAAGGCATTTGTAATTGTTATTGCAAGCTTGTTTTGGTAATAAAGAGAGTTTCTGGATTAGATTGCTTTGAAATGCCCTGAAATGAGCATTGCCAATAGTCGTTACTCTATGAATATAATATCTTCAGCCCATACTTCGTATTCACACGGGGATACATTTGCCCAACTTGGAGGCTCGAAAACCGTACTACCACCTAATGCCCTTAATTGTTTGAACAGTTTTCAAAAAATGCCCCTGTAATGAAACACAATACAACACGATAAAACATTTAAAGTGTTTTGGTGTACTTGGCATGGTGTACTTGGTGTACTCTTTGGTGGCATAGAAATACCCGATGAAATGCGATAATTTATCCAGATATTTAGATAAAAAATTGTATTTATAATTAAAAATTGATATTTTAAGAGTACACAGTACCCTATCAACATATTTTTTTATGTTAAATATTATGGTGAAAATTTTGGTTGTATTATGTATATTTTAACATTAAACTATAGATAAAATATAATAAAAGATCTTATTAAACTATATGCTTATTTAAAATTTTAAAAATTTTGACTTTTTTAAATTCCTACTACTTTTTCAAAGTTTAATATTTTCATTTAAATGTTTTCATTTACATTCCTTGGAATATACTACACGAAATTGTGCATGGATTTTTAAATGTTTCTGATATTAAATTTAATATAAATTTTTTACTGTCATCTACAGTGAAAAAACGAAGAAATTTAAACAGTTCTTAGTTCGATATATATATTTTTTAATTAACTACAAGTTCATGCAGAATTCTATTAAATATACAATAAAAAACACATACAAAAAAACTTAAAATCTCTATCTTAATTACAAAAAAAAAAAAAAAAATGCCTTAGCATTTTAAACACATGCCAAACATGAACATGGAGAAAAACCAATTTAAAAGTTTTCATTTGTAACTTATTTCTATTCTATCATCATGCAGAAAAACATTAACACTTTCTTAAATTATAAAGACATCACTTTGAAATTTCACCTAAATATTCAGAAATGTTACAGTTATAATTTGAGCCAATAAAACAGAAAATCGATATTTTGACCATTTTTAATGTAGTGTGTCTCCTTAACTAAGCATTTCTCGCAAATATTTGTATTTAATATTCAATATGTTTCTACAAGATATTTCGATGAAATTTTGTATTTATTTGTAAAAGTGGATATTTTAACCAGACATTTCGACAACATTTTGTATTTATTGATAAAAGTGGATATTTTAACCAGACATTCCGACAACATTTTGTATTTATTTATAAAAGTGGATATTTTAACCAGACATTCCGATAACATATTGTATTTATTTATAAAATTGGATATTTTAACCAGACATTCCGACAACATTTTGTATTTATTTGTAAAAGTGGATATTTTAACCAGACATTTAGACAACATTTTGTATTTATTTTTAAAAGTCAATATTTTAACCAGATATTCCGACAACATTTTGTATTTATTTATAAAAGTGGATATTTTAACCAGACATTCCGACAACATTTTGTATTTATTTATAAAAGTGGATGTTTTAGCCAGACATTCCGACAACATTTTGTATTTAAAAGTGGATATTTTAACCACACATTCCGACAACATTTTGTATTTATTTATAAAAGTGGTTATTTTAACCAGACATTCCGACAACATTTTGTATTTATGTATTATTAAATGTTTCTGATATTAAATTTAATATAAATTTTTTACTGTCACCTACAGTGAAAAAAAGAAGAAATTTAAACAGTTCTCAGTTCGATCTATTTTTTTAATTAACTACAAGTCCATGCACAATTCTATTAAATATACAATAAAAAACACATACAAAAAACTTAAAATCTCTATCTTAATTACAAAAAGAAAATGCCTTAGCATTTTAAACACATGAATGTCGGTCAAACATGAACATGGAGAAAAACCAATTTAAAGTTTTCATTTGTAACTTATTTCTATTCTATCATCATGCAGAAAAACATTAACACTTTCTTAAATTATAAAGACACCACTTTGAAATTTCACCTAAATATTCAGAAATGTTACAGTTATACTTTGAGCCAATAAAACAGAAAATCGATATTTTGACCATTTTTAATGTAGTGTGTCTCCTTAACTAAGCATTTCTCGCAAATATTTGTATTTAATATTCAATATGTTTCTACAAGATATTTCGATGAAATTTTGTATTTATTTGTAAAAGTGGATATTTTAACCAGACATTTCGACAACATTTTGTATTTATTGATAAAAGTGGATATTTTAACCAGACATTCCGACAACATTTTGTATTTATTTATAAAAGTCAATATTTTAACCAGACATTCCGATAACATTTTGTATTTATTTATAAAAGTCAATATTTTAACCAGACATTCCGACAACATTTTGTATTTATTTGTAAAAGTGGATATTTTAACCAGACATTTCGACAACATTTTGTATTTATTTTTAAAAGTCAATATTTTAACCAGATATTCCGACAACATTTTGTATTTATTTATAAAAGTGGATATTTTAACCGGACATTCCGACAACATTTTGTATTTATTTATAAAAGTGGATGTTTTAGCCAGACATTCCGACAACATTTTGTATTTATTTATAAAAGTGGATATTTTAACCAGACATTCCGACAACATTTTGTATTTATTTATAAAAGTGGATGTTTTAGCCAGACATTCCGACAACATTTTGTATTTATTTATAAAAGTGGATATTTTAACCAGACATTCCGACAACATTTTGTATTTATTTATAAAAGTGGATGTTTTAGCCAGACATTCCGACAACATTTTGCATTTATTTATAAAAGTGGATATTTTAACCAGACATTCCGACAACATTTTGTATTTATTTATAAAAGTGGTTATTTTAACCAGACATTCCGACAACATTTTGTATTTATGTATAAAAGTGAATATTTTAACCAGACATTCCGACAACATTTTGTATTTATTTATAAAAGTGGATGTTTTAGCCAGACATTCCGACAACATTTTGTATTTATTTATAAAAGTGGTTATTTTAACCAGACATTCCGACAACATTTTGTATTTATGTATAAAAGTCAATATTTTAACCAGACATTCCGACAACATTTTGTATTTATGTATAAAATTCAATATTTTAACCAGACATTCCGACAACATTTTGTATTTATTTATAAAAGTTGATGTTTTAACCAGACATTCCGACAACAATATGTATTTATTTATAAAAGTAAATATTATAACCAGACATTCCGACAACAATTTTTATTTATTTATAGAAATTAATATTTTAACCAGACATTTCGATAGCATATTGCATTTATTTATAAAAGTGGATATTTTAACCAGACATTCCGACAACTTTTTGTATTTGTTAATCTCAATTTATATTTTAAACACATATTTTAAATAGATATTTTGATAGAATTTAAATGAAATGTTTTCAATGTAAATATATCCTCTTGCTAATACAAATGTATATTTATAAAAATACAGATTTCTAAAGAAAGCTCTGTATTATCAAATGTTTTATTTAATGACGTTATTTAAATATAGTGTATGTTGATTCTATATATGTAAAAAATACTCAGACTTAATCAAATAATAAGTTTTCAATAAATAATCATTTTTATGTACATCAGTTTAATAAGTATATTTGGATTAATTAATATCAATAGGATTAATCTTATTTAATATATATTATTTTTAATTTATATATTTAATTTATATATTTAATTTATATTATTGTTAATTTATTTATTTTTGGCGAGATTGTTCAGATTGCCCATGTAAATGCGCCGAAATTTTCATGAGCCCAATTTCTCATCTCTATCCACTCTGTAAGAGGAAATTCACAGTTCTCTAGCATTTATCGAGAACAACGCCCTCTATTTTCAATATTTGTAACTACGTATACGCTTGACTGATCAATATTTGCTTTCTGTGTATTAGATATCTTTAAATATTTGAGTTGAGATTCAATGAACCTGGGCTGCCCATAGGAGGTCGGACATCACTCAAGTGGGGGTCCGAGCACCAGGGGCGCCCCGCCTCCTATTTTTGGAGATAGAGGAAGACATGAAAGATTCACAAGGGAAAAATCAAATAGAGGGGGATATAAATAGAGGGAGCGTGATTAATGTGTATATAGTGGAGGTCATAATTTGCATACGGACGACCCTGACAGAGCCAAATGGTGAATAAAGTGATGAAAAGCCTTTTTTTTAAAAAAAATTTCTCAATATAGGTTTTAATTAAAACAGACAATCTATGATTATAATGTGCATTAAACATATAATTAAAATGTAAAGTATTTAACAAAACTTTTTCTCTAACTGTTGTGGAAAAAATATCCGTAAAATACTTCATATATCAGCATTTAGATGGCTTTCCTAGCACTTAGCATAAATAAATTCTATTTTTTCATTATGAAGTCCTCCTCGAAATACATTCATTCTTTTGTAGAATGTAACATTGGCATAATATAATGCAACATTGGTATAATAGAATGTAACATTGGTATAATATAACAGAAATAGTGGCATCAATCGATTTCGGAAATAAGTTGAGCCTCATTCGTCAGGTTAAAAAATCCAGAGCAGAGAGCAGGCAAAAAAACAGAATATACAAACAGTTTTCAGCACTTAGTGGAAACTGTCCGGTCAATATTTTTATCCTGAAAATGAAAGCTTATTTTGCTTCCGAAACCAGTTGGTTGTTTTCATTATGTGCTGCTTATTAAGAGAGAGTTTTTATTTTTTCTGCAATAAAAATATATATTAAAGTATGTAATAGGATCAAAAATCAAACTCTTGGATTTTGATGGAGTTACACAGTTTGAGCATCTCTCGATAAGAATGAACCATCATTTTCAATGATGTCTGTGTGTCTTTGTCCGTGGGTACAATATCTCTTAAACAATTTTAAAATGAATAAGAAGAGATACGTTAGCGTCACTTTCGTTTATTGTATGCCAAAAATTATTAAATCAGAATAAAGATTTCTAATTTTTTATTTGGCATAATCTTTTTGTATGTCTAACTGATTTCTCGTTCAAAATTTGTGTAGTTAAAGCACGCATAATTTAGCAACCACTTAGACCTCATAAACTTAACCAAATTAAAAAGATCAAATTTACTTATCTTTTTTATGAACCTCTTTCATGTCAAACGTCGTCTCTACTGAAAACTAAACTAGATCTAATTATTCTAATAGCGTAAATTGATAGTAAATAGAGGGAATGGCGCAGAATATTTAAAAGAAAATTTCACAATAATCGACGTCTCCTTGCCATAAAATATAAAATCTTTCAAGTCATCTGATAGAAAAAGCTTTTCTTTTTCATTATTTTAATGCCTTATGTAAATAATGCGTGCTACTTAATGGTGCCAAGAAAAGTTGTAAAACTATATTTTCATTCATTGCCACAAGGCTATATGTAAATAAATGTATGGTGTTTTACAGTCCGGGTAATAAATTCATCAAACTAAATATGCCTCAAGGTTCTTTATACTTTAATTAGCATATGCATTCGGCGTTGCTCTGCATACATATTCTACAAGATTTCTAAATCTTAGTGATGTCCAAAAATTTCCTTGCCCCTTAAAAAATTTAAGAAATGAAGTTTGCATAAACCTCATTTCTTAATCTTTTAAGAGGATGTGAAATTTTTTAACATCACTAAGATTTAGAAATCTTAGAATTTATGTTCACACACTTAAAGTTAATGAACTGTAAATCTTGGTTCCTAAATTTATGTTACTACTAGCCGAATACCTGTTAAAAATCAACAGTCTCGCAATAAGCAACCCATGAATATTGTTATTTTTTTTAATAATTCGCGTTTCACATTTATTCGACAAATCGAATATATTAGTGTGCGGAACTCCCTAAAGAAGAAAATATTGGAAATTTTAAATTGCGCACGTCTCCCTTTCGAACTATCTACTAGTACACCAAATTAAAGTATCTATCTCATCCCGAAGCATACTACTTTATCATCTCCCCTTTAGAACGTTTTTCTGTAGAGCACACCTATAAATGAACATTTTTGAAAAAATATGTTCGCCTTGGGTTTCTTATCAGATGATTGGCCCATATACCAAATATCAAGACTCTATCACATTTAAAAGGAAGCGTGTCTCATTTATTTCGAAAATCGAGCATATTGGTGTTCGGCACCCTCTAAAGTAGCAAAAGTTGGAAAACTGAAATTGCACACTTCCTTTCTATCTAACTATCTACACGTATACGAAATTTGAAGTCTCTATCTGATCGCTGAGAATGCTTTTTCGATCATTTTACCTTTCGAATTTATTTCTGTGGATTATCCATCCCCCTTAAATATACATTTTTGAAACACTCCATTCTTCATGCTTTTCTATTACATGATTCGCCCATATACCAAATATCAAGCTTCTATCACGTTTTAAAGGGGTGTTTCTACTTCATTCCGAAAACCGAACATTTTTGTGTGTGACACCCCCTAAAGTAGAAAATGTTGGAAAACTGAAATTGTACACTTTCTTGCTTCCAAACTATCTACCCGTACACCAAATTTCATATCTCTATTTCATCCCGAAGTATGTTTTCTTATCAATTCACCTTTCGAACGTTTTCCTATGGAGTACCCCCCCTTAAAAAAACGTTGTTGAAAAACTATATTCCGTCTTGGGTGTTTTCATCAAATGATTAGTTCATTTACCTAATTTCAAGCCTCTATCAAATTTTAAAGGAGCCATTTCTCATTTATTCGGTAAATCGAACATTTTGGTGTGTGTCACCCCCTTAAGTAGAAAATATTGAAAATCTGAAATTGCACACTTTCTTCCTTTTAAACGATTACCCATACGCCAAATTTGAAGTCTCTATCTTATGTTAAAGTATGCTTTCTTATCATTTCGCTTTTCGAACGTTTTGGTGTGGAGCACCCCCTTTAGAGAACGATTTTGAAAAATTAGATTTTTCCAGGGGGTTTTATTGAACGATCGAGCCGTGTACCAATTGCAAGTCTCTATCGATTCAGGAAATGCCTAAAAAAATAAAGAATCCGAATAGACAGACGGACACTTGGCAATTAGTATATATAAATTATATTCACATCTATAAAATATCTGATGTGGGCAGCACATGATTTGTGTAATATCATCACTTCTGTAGCAGCTAAATAATAATGTCTAAGATACATAGAACAATATTTTTAACAAAGGGGGGTTTGCTTCTTTCATCTGCACCCATTCCTCTTTTGGAATTCGGGTTTGTGGGTTATCTTACACTAATGGAGGGGATCCAGCGTATCCTCGAAACAGCTGTATGCTGCGTTATCTTGCATTTGCGCTTATTTACGTTGTTCTTGTCTTCCTTAGCCTTAGCACAAAATGTTTCTACTTATCTCTCTAAATAATGAAAAGAATTACACGAAATGTGGATGCATATTTTAATCGGTTGCAACAAGACTAATGTTTGGCGAAATCTAGTAACAAGAAATATCTAATTCACTTTCCTACAAAAATGATATTGTTAATATACGAAGAAAGTAATGTGTTGAACACATTACTTTTGTTTATCTCTTACCGTACGAAAAGAAAGAGAAAACGAATAAAAATCGAGCAATTAAAAAAACCTAGCGCACCCCTGAAAAAGTAAACTTGACGCGTCTCATCCGACTAACCTGGTTTCGTAACCTGCTAAAAACCACACCGGCAGCGAAAACGGCTTTTTCCCCCGCCGCACATCACTAAACATAGTAATCGAACTCGCCGTCCACCCCCGAATTTTCGAGAATTCTATACTCTCGAATACTTTTAAACGGCGACCTCATTTGCTGGCAAGGGATTACGGAGACGAATAGTAAAAATGTATCATCCAGGGATTCTGCGAACTTTTTTGAGGTGTTTTGTTTGTTTTTGCTCCAGTTCTTCCTTCGTCAGGTGGTTCGAAACAGATTAAGTGTGATGGATGTCGGGTAATCCGATGGAAATCTTTTAAAGCAGATCCGGTGAGGAGGCACAGCCGAATGGGGATGCTAAGCTGCTCGATGAGGTTGTTGATGGATGAAAACTTGTAAAATCATGTGTCAGTCTTCTTTGGGGAAATTGAGATAGGGATCATTTTAAAAGCGAAATGAGGTCTTTGGAATCTGTTCCAGTGGAAAATGATGGATTAGTTTAAGATTGCCAAAAATATTATAATTGCAGGCCAGTGATGAACTGTTAAATTTTTAACAACTATAGGAAATCCGGGCAAATTGATACTTTTTTTGTTTTTGTATTTACTTTTAAAAAAAAATCAAAAATATTAACATTCACCTTGTTTCTTCCTCTGTTCATTAAGCTAACTAAATTTTTTGAAATTATAATCAGAAACTCTTAAAACACTGTAATTAGTCACGTGAACGTATACAAATTTACCCCATCTTGGGGTAAGTTGATACGAATAAGAAAAATGTTATTGAAATAATTAAAACCGTAAGCAACGTTCAAATTATTATTGGCAATGTTAATATTATTTAAAAAATGTAAATATAAAACTTCGTTTTTGTGATAGAATCTTTTACTCATAACTCGCCATGACCAGTATCAAGTGTTAAAAATGTCCTCCCGAGAGAGAAAAGCTAATTGCTACAAAAACTACTTGCTATATATATATATATACCATTAGTGGCGACACGTCAAACTTCAAATCACTAAATCAATTAATTAAATGACAAATCTTAAAAACTATTATTTAAAGGTCACTTTATTAATAACCATCCTACAGACGTACAATAAATAATTTTAAACCAGAGCACTTTCGAACATCTTCGTGCTCTTCCTCAGTGGCGATATAATCAGAACAGATGCCAACCTGCCTAAATGCATTCCAATGCCGTCAAGCAAAATTTGCATATTACGAAAATTACCATCCATACAGAATTGTGAATACATAAAACAGATTTAAAATTATAAAATAACATATCAAAGATAAACATTTTAAAAAACTTTTTAAAAAACATCAAATACTATAGAACATCATTATAAATTAAGGTAACGGTGTAAAGGTTTAACATCGAGAACGAGTCGCCAGGCATAACTCAAGACCTGAACGAGGTCAAAATTACAAATTGAAGTATGATACAAATAAATACGGGCCATTCTAACGCAGTGGGATTATATATATAAAAACGACCAGGGATATTTTGCGGACTATTTCGCAAAGAAAATGCCGGTTCCATTTTTAAAGGATCCCCCGATTTTAATAGATTAGAATGTTCTACTATACTAAACTGAATACCAAATTTCAGTTCTCTATAGAGAACGTAACATACTTACCTTCTATAGAATGTAAGTATATAACGTGAGTAAGTTTATTTCTGATCTGAAAATTCGATTTTGAATTTTTGACTCCGTGTCAATACTTTCTCTATACATTATACTATGTAGGAAAAGTAATATTTAAAACTAGAACGAAATACCCGCTGTAGCACGGGTTCTAAATAGGCGTCTACTATAAATAAGCACCCGCTGCTTAAATAATACATTTGAACACAATTTAAAATGGTTTCGATACGAAAATTCCACGAATCAAATCACACGCGCTTTACGCAAAAGCAAAAATACGAAAATCACAATTGACCGTATATTCAATACACCGCTCACAAAACAGACGATAAGGGGATTCCACGACAATCCTCCTGCACCCTTCTCTCAGCTCATTACCCCCCCCCCCCTATGACAAAATCAGTGGTTCCTTCGTTTCGAATTGGAAGGGATTCCGAGCGGTCCCAGGGCCTGCGTGATACGCTCAAAATATCAAAGACATGAATCGGATAAAAAAATTTCTATTTAATTAACGGATGGATTTATGAAATGATTTCTTTTCTATAGTAATCTTTGATATTGTACGCAAGTGCTGGAATAAAAATGAACGATGGATGACAAGTCAATTTCTGTATATCATAATATAACAAGAAAGATCAATCATGCATAAAGCATTGATTAAGAAACACTTTCCAACTGAAATGCAATTTTATTTAAAGATCTCTAAAATGCGATACATTCATCGCTGATATATTTTAAATTATCACAGTGCTACAATAATTTATTATATTTGAAAACTTCAAACTTCATTAAAAAAAATGAACTTTATTCACATGACGTCATCGAAATATAAATCGGCTGGTTCTCTATGTAAAAACAATGAATATTTCATTCATATCACTTTTATTCCAGACTCCAGAGCTAAATAATTTTGTGTGAAAACAATTAAGCAATTCCTATACAACTCATCTTACAATCACTTAGTTTACATTCTGCATCCATTAAAATTAGGCTTCGTTGTAGAAATAATCAAAGTTGATGATCATTCAAACTGAAAAATATTATAATTGCGTTGGCACAGAATATAGATGCGCAGAAAATATGCAAAAATAAAGCGGTTTTAGGACGGATACAACACTAAATGTAACTGTAAAAGAACTTAAATCACGATTTTTGCACTATGAAAAAAAATGGATGCCCTATTTTATTTTGAAGTGAGTCACGTGATCATTTCATATAATATGGGTGTAATTATTTAATTTTTATTTAAAAACCTACTAAATATATTTTGCTGAAATTTTTTTTATACATTTTATGGGATAATTTGAATATGTCCTAAAATTTTCGAAGTTATTTGTGAATTTTAACTTCGTTAAAAAAATGTTCGAAAAATTAAATCCCATAGGGTTGAATGTATTTCACTTTTTCAACCGGGGTTCAATCCAAAACTAATTGAGTGATATTATTCATTTACATTCCCATATGTCCAACAGACCATCTCAACAACATACTAAAATTTCATTTTGATACATTTTTACGGCAGTTATCGTGCGAAAGGACAGACAAACAGACAGAATGAAAAAAGTCATAAACAAATCAACTATGTTGGAAAGTGTTAAAAATCGATGAGGTTTAAAACGCTCGAAAAATATATATATATATATTTAAAAATTCATTAGAATTAGTTTTCGATCTTTCCGGTGATGTAAAGATGGAAACTCTGTGATAATATTTTAGGTCGCTAAGGAATCGATTTGTTCGAATATTGGCCGAAATCGTTACTAAGAAACTAATTTGAAATTAAGAAAATAATACTAATAACACAAAAGTGCACCTATTTGGGTCCTGAAGCAACTGTGTTCCAAATTCCATGGCCGTATGATGCTTAGATTTTTCGCTACAGTTTGCACAGACACACACATACAGAGATATCTATCTTCCTTTATTAAGATGAGGTAGCACTATCTATTATACCTGAGAAAAATAACCTTCTACAAAGTGGCCGTGTAGAACAAAAACACAAAAGTCTGAATGGAAAAACTTGATTTATATGCCGTGACAGTTGATGCTCCACACTACGGTACAACGAATGTTCCACGAAAATAATTTAATTAAAAACATGATATCTGTTGACCCCAAATAGCTGTTAGCATACGTTCGACTTTTCGAATTGACTAATGAAATAAGAACGTGAAAATTGTATGAAAATAAAAAGACATATCGAACGGAATTATAAATGTTCTCGTGGCAGTGCAAACAGAACAAAGGAACACATGCTATTTCATAAATCTGGCATATTATTTTTTGCAGGAAAGAATAAACGAAAATTGAAGGCTTCCAAATATCTAACAAAGGCAGTATTGATCGATTTTTCATATTATGCAAATTTTTTGTTCTATTCTCACTCAAAGAATTCGCTTGATTATTTTAGTAAGCAGATTGTTTAAAACATGATAACTTACATTAATAAAAGTCATGATTTCCGAAAAATTTTGTGTAAACCGTTCTATTTGCACAAAATTATATTCGCAATTAATACTCGAAAATTATACAGTAAAAGTTTAAAACACATGAACACCATAAATCGGGACATAAGAATCGAATCTTTTTAATATTGTACATTAATTTCGCAGCGTTCTTATTTTCAAAGTATAAAAAAAGTCAGGCGTTTCAAGAATAACAGGAAGATTTCTTTTAACAAAAGTAATACAAAACTAATTAGAAAACTTTTTTAAAGATATATCATTTTAACCTGTATGCAGGGGGGTGGGGTGGGGGAGTCAGACAGCCTAGTAGTTAGCACGCGGGGTCCTAATGACCAGAGTTCGATTCCCGGCCTACCCAAACTATTTCCGTGTTCACGCGGAGTATGGACACGTTAAATATGCGTCCGTAAGTCCTTCTGAGAGATTGGTGGTAGGGGAAGGAGGGTACGGTCCCTATGGATGATACCCCCAAGGTACTTTCTATAAATACTTTATTTTTGCCTACTGATTGAAAGAGAGAAAGGGTGGGTTAAAAAGACCAAATTTTTAATTATTTCAAAGTTTTGAAAAAGTAATGAATCAAAAAATCTGAATCGAATGAATCGGTAAATCGAATTGCAGCATCCTAACTCAAATACAGAAAAAAAAAATCTGATGTGGGCAACACATGACTTTCCTTATATAATGTAATGAATTTACTACTTTTACAGTAAAAAAAATTGATTTTTCTTATAGTAGATACTAATATTATTTCCAAGATATTGAATTTTCGACAATGAGTCGTCATTTTCATTGATTTAGCGTCATTTTTATCCATTTGGGGAGATTTTCGTTAATTTGGCAACATTTCAAAAAGTCGCCAAGATGGCGACATTCCGCCAATTTCGTCGCCAAAATCTCGCCAAGCGTTATGGACGAAGAAATAAGTTATTCTTAGAGCAGAAAAATGACTATTGGCGTTCAAATACAAAAGTATTACTTAAAGTATATTTTTTCATGAATGGAACGAGCTAGATCCACGAGAATAATGTCACCCAATTTATCACATGTTATTACATATGAAAAGTGAACATGTTTCCCAATAGGAATTTTTTTTTTTATATGACTTTTTGATAATTTTTTTGAAAAATGTACAATATCTCGATAACGGTTCGTGTTAGCGTTCTAAAATTTATGTCAATCGTTTTGTAATGAAACATTACATACGAAATGTCTATTTGTGTAACTTTATTAGCGATTTTGATTTTTTGACGATTTTTTCAAAATTGCATTCGAAAATTTAGGGAGGTTCTGAACATTCGATTGAATATAAAACAATAGGCTTCCAGCGTTTACGGATTGTGGTTTTTGTACCAAATTTGGTTCGAATCGGTCCATTCGTTCGTCAGTTATCGTCTCCACAGACTCACTGACACACACACACACACACAAACATCACTTCAAAAATGTTTGATTCGTGATCAGGGATGCTTGAAACGCGCTCTCCCGTCGAAAACTCGAATTCGAATTTTCGACCCCGTCACAATACTTTCCTTATACATTATGTATATAAGGAAAGTAATTATACGGAAGCTTCAAGTTAATTAAGAAAAGGGGGGGAGTGTTATATAATGTAGGAAGAGGCGCAAAATTAAAATTAAACTATAAATATATTGGGGGGGGGGGGGTTAGCAAATATCGGGCGAATAAAAGTCTATGACAAAATTACAATTTTATCACTTTTGCAGTCACTGGAGAAGAGAGAGAGAGAGCATTTTAAAAAGACCAACTTTTTTTATTGTTTCTTAGTTTTGGAAAAAATAATGAACAAACATGAACAATTAATAATTTAAGATACTTGATTCAAAATATAGAGAGTTTCACAGTTCTTGGAGCAGGTGCATTTTGCTAAGAGCATTAGGCATGTCGTATAGTAATTAGGGTTTTTAAAAGAGTCGTATAGTAATTAATAGTGATTGGTACATGTACATAGCGCATCTATTGCAGTGGATGGATGTAAGGAGATTTTACAATAGCTAATATACCCCTTCATATAGCAGGCTTATCAAGTGATTTCGAGAATTGCATATTATGGTAAAGTGCATATTATAATTAGAATTACATATTTGTATTATTTCTTAAAAGGAGCTTTGTCATCAAAATCTGGATATCGGAAAATTTCAGGAAAATGTCATTTCTCCGAGAAAGTAAAATTCAATTCCAAAGATAGTTACTTAATTTTCACAATGAAAGTAATTGTTACTTGTAAGAATAGAAATTCCTTGATACAAGCAAACACATACAAATTTGGTTACAGTTAAATTAATATAAAATTTTCGTATAAATACAGTAGACGATACCATTTAGGCATCAACCAGTTTCAAAGATAATAAACAGCCTCTTCTTCGGGACAAACAAGATGAAGACAAAGAAGAAACTGACTTTTACAAGCAAGTTCGGTTTGTGCAGTAGAATAGCTCACGTGGGTGAAGATAGGAGAAAAGTTATCATCGAGGAGAAATGAAGTAAAACAAAGGAGGCTGGAAAACAAGAAACATGTTACTAATATGGAACGGTAAAAACCTCATAGGAAAGAAAGAGTAACAGAAAAAAGAATGAACGGAAAGAAACCAAGGTAATGAAGTAAAGGATAGCAGCAAATGAGATAAAGGAGCAAAAAACAAATCAATCGAAAAATGAGTGAACCTACTAATACAATAACGGAAGAACCTGAGACACATAAACAAGCTGTAAAACTTACAAACAAGTAAAATGAATAAACAATATTTGAAAACAACGGCAAAATAATTGGAAGAATAGGAATAAAACATGAAAACAAATGTGAAAGAATCAATTGGTTTTGAATGCTATATAAGCTACCTTCGTCAAATAAAATTGATTACTAAAATCCTAAAATAGGAAAACAAATGACCAAATAAATGAAAGAATCAGACCAGAATGGAAAATTATACTAGAGATTTCCAAGCATGAAGGAAGAAGGAACAATGACCGTTAATAAGAGAGTTTGAATGAGAAACAATATAAAAACTTTCAATAAAGTCCAATTCGAAAATTGAATTAGGTGCAAAAATGATTTCTTTTGTATTTATTATTTCTTCTATATATTAAAAATCTAATTTATTACAACTATAAGACAGTTGTATATAATTTTTCATTTCCTACACATTTTTGTTAACCTGATGAAGAGGGCACCCCATGCATTTGAAACAATTGCAGTCTCCTAATTTTCCTATATCTTCTCCTATCGAAAAAATACACAGAATTTGTAATCTTGATTTTATTCGGAGAATCGTCAATTTCTTCAAACTCAGTTTCAAAATCTTACACCCTACACAATCGCTTAAAAATGATTATAAATAAGTGGGTGATTTTTTCCCACAGAAAAAGTTTACAAATATTATGACTTTCCGCATGAATTCGTTGGAGATATTTTCACACCCGTATTGGCTTAATTCATTTTGATATGCAAGATTTACGCCAGTGAAAATGAAATAATCATGGTTACATTTCCAAGGATCTTATATGTGTTTATTTTCGCTACAATATGCAGGGTTACCAGAAAAGCTCCTAAGCACCCCAATAACTTTGTAAGGAGGCTATCAGCGTACACATTAGGTATATATGATACACATATTTTAAGCTTCCCCAATTAAAGTATCCTTTTCATTCATAACTCTTATTCCAAATTCCTATCTCATGCTAATCGCTTCTTGTTACTATATTACATTTTATCCCACGCATATATTACCAGAGAATGCCCGTACTTCTTCTTTTCCTCTATAACGGCATATTTGTCCACTAATTCTAACCACTACGTAAACTTTCTCATCCAAGTTTCTAGCCTCTCCCAGTCTGGAATAGCACATAGTCATGTCTAGACGCCGAAAATATATTTCCAAGATAAATTTTTTCATCTTCAACTGCATCCCCGTCATATTTTTGTAGTATAGAAACCGCGAGGACGGCATATTTCTCATGACGTCACAGATTCCACCCTCGAAAATAAATGTAACTTGTGTATAACCACCGCAGACTGCAGTGAGATTTCATGCGAGATGGAGGTCGGTGGAAAGCTCGGCCAGTGCAAAAAGTTGTACGTTAAAATTGCAAAATTAATATATTAGGTTTTCATATTATTAAAGAGCCTCTTCACTGGATCAAGTTTACTACTATAACATTTATTTAGTAAAGTGACCATGGTCGATCGAATAAAAGGGATTGCAGCGCCCCCTACCAGAGAACTAAAAAAATAAATATAATAAACTCGGAAGAAAAGCCAGGATGAATGAACATAGTAAATTGCAAAGCGGTAATAGCAACCCTGCGTAAACGTAACTACTATGTGTAAAGTTATTTGTTAACAATTTCCAATATAATTGTAAAGTGTTTATGACTTTGTTCATTCTGTCTGTCTGTCTGTTCGCACGATAATTGCCTTAAAAATGTCTTTATCAAAATGAAATTTTAGAATGTTGTTGAGACGGTCTGTGGAACATATGGGAATGTGAAAGAATAATATCACCGAATTAGTTTTGGATTTAACCTGGGTTGAAAAAATAAAATACATTGAACCCTATGGGACCTCATTTTTCAAACATTTTTTAAGCGGAGTTAAAATTCACAAATTGCTTCGAAAATTTTAGGACATATTCAAATTATCACGTAAAATATGTAAAAGAATTTCATCGAAATAAGTTAAGTAATTTTTTTAAATAAAAATTGAAATAATAATTACCTCCATATTACATGAAGAGATCACGTAACTCATTGAAAAATAAAATAGGGCATCCATTTTTTTTTCGCTTAGTGAAAATCGTAATTTTTAAGGAACGCTTATATTTATATTTAGTATTGTATCCGTCCATAAACCGCTTTATTTTTGCATATTATCTGTGCATCTAAATTCTGTGCCTACGCAATTACAATATTTTTTATTTTAAATTATCACTAAACTTTGACTATTTCTACAACGAAGCCGAATTTTAACGCATGCAGAATGTAAACAAATCAAGCGATTGTAAGATGAGTTGTATAAGAATTGCTGAATTTTTTTAATGCAAAATTACTTAGCTTTGCAGTTTGTAATATAAGTGATATGAATGAAATATTCATTAATTTTACATAGAGAAGCAGATGATTTTATAGCACCGCCTTTTTCGATGACATTTTAAGTTTCCAAGTAAAATAAATTATTGTAGTACTGTGATAATTAAAAAAATATCACCTCTGAAGGTATCGCGTTTTAGAGATGTTTGAATAAAATTGCATTTCAGTTGGAAAGTGTTTCATAATCAATGCTTTATGCATGATTAATCTTTCTTGTTTTATTTACTATCCAGGCCGTCCAGCTACCCCAAAGGGTGTAGATCAGTTACAAGAGATAGCTGGAAAAACCACAGAAAACAGTACAAAAAAAAATACATAAAAGAGACAATACACATATACAAAACATACATATATACATACATAGATAATATACATAAAAATACGATATGTTTTCAGTCCCAAATAATAGCAAAAGGTACAAGAAACGGTAATAATACAGCAAAATGTAATACAGAATTATACAAGAAACGATGAAAGAAAAATGTTAAAAAAAATAAAAAGTGAAAGAAAAATTTTAAAATAATAACAAGGAATAAAGCAAAAGAAGGGCGATAATCGTGATGGAATAAAAATCTTATTTTATGATTGGGTTTTGAAGGTTTAGACCCATCTCTTGGTGGAGCTAGGAGGAATTTAAGGATGTTATGCACCACCAACAGTTTTATTAGAACCCCCAACGATCTTTCTGACATTGTGTATTGTATCTGAAATGATAGAGGGATAAGAAGGCTTTGGCACATCTAAAAGAGCTTCAGCAACTCCTCCCCAACTAAAAATGTTCCATCTTTGTCAGGCATATAATTTAATCAATTACTTACTGTAGAATGTTAGCAGTCAAATTTAATCTGGTTGCACAACCCACTGTTTTTTTTTAAGCGTGAGGTCACACAAATCGCTGTTAATTCCTTTGTTTAATTGATACGGATCAAATAATTATCAAATATTAAGTGAACATTTACACCATGTATTGTTAATTTCACAATGATTTGAAACAAAATATAAATAAAAAAATGTCGATGAATATAAAGTCGATTTTAGCAGACAATAGAATTTTTTTTTATTTCATCCATTAAAAATGTTTTCGGGACAAAAGCTCCTAAGGACGGCATCAATATGATAAATAAGATCAATTAAGGGGAAATTAGATCAAATAATTAAAATGAAGAATTTAATTGACTTCAAGCTATTGTTTAATTGTGACATTTAAATGAAGCAAATATAATGGGATTTCAAAAGATGTAAACATGTGAGGCGTCGCTGATCTTGTTTTAATGTGTGTCATCAGGCGTGACCTGCTATAATCTGGTGAGTGGTGACAGACAATTGAGTTCGAATATACTTATCTAAATTCCGTTATTATAATGTAAATCAGTTTACTCATATTACTGAATCAGTAAATATGAAAAGATAGCAAAATATTATCCTGGAAGTAAACAGATCGGTGTGTCTAACTTTAGTGTTTAAATTTTAAAATCTGCTGTTTACTTTCAGTGTTTACATTTTAAAATGTGTCCCTATTAACAATTTAAATGTCAAAATTTATTTACCCTTAAATATTCAAATGTTGAAGTATTTTGTTTACTTTTAAATATTTGAAAGGTTTTATTTGCAATCTATATGTTCCATTAAAACACCTTGCATTCATTATGCAGAGCGTTTCATGATTCACATTCAGGGATTTATCTCTTTGGTTATTGCTTGGAGATTCAAACTTTTAGTTAAAGAAATCACTAGAAAGAATAGTGGTGTTATAGCATTGCATTTTGTTGCAAGGTGGTGGTTTTGGCAAAAAAAAATAGGGGATATAAATTTCTTTTAAATGGTTTCCCTAGCGAAAACGGTGCAATTAGAGAAATTGCGGCTTCAATTCGTTAGTACAATGAAATAACCTATCTGACTGCAAAACCTGATAATTTTCAGGTTTGTGAGAAGGCCGTTCAACGGCCAAACAGTTTCTGTCAATCAGGTATCAACTGAAAATTGCGATATTTTTATCGACGCATTTTGATTTTTCTCTATTATGAATTACCTTAAAAGATCGACATTCTTACGCTCGGACGCATTCACATACAATTATCAAGCTAACTGGGTCGGTTAACTGGGTCGGTTAACTGGGTGTTAACATTTATACCTGACTAGCCAAAAAAGGATATATTGCAAAATCCTAAATAAATTTTTAACTTTGTCGGTTAAATCGGATGTAAACTTTACAACCAGTTAACCGACTGTCGATGCATCAGATTATTGCATAAGAATAGAATTATTGAATATTATGCAATAATCTGATGCATAAGAATAGAATTATTGAATATACTGGATTATTGAATTCCAGATTATTGCATTATTGCATAATCAACTAGCAGAAATGTCAGTCTTTCAAGAGAATTCATATTTGTAGAAAACCCAGATGTGTCGATGTAAATATCGTAATATGCAGCCAACCCCTAGTTAACAGAAGCTTTTCAACCATCAAACGAGACCTTTCTGAAAGCCTGAAATGTTCAAAATTTCGTGAATTATCATCTTTAAACATCTTAGCAAGATTTAAAGTTAGAAATGTGGGGTCGGCTTTATTGTATTGGTGAATTCGAGGCGAAACTTTTTCTAATTGAACCTTTTCCGTCTGGGGAACAATATACAATTTTATTTTATTTTTACTAATACCACCACCTTCAACAAAATGTCACGGCATAATACTACTGTTCTTTCTAATAGTTTTTAAATTGGATGTATATCTCTGCAAGCAACGAGGTAAATCTCTTAATGTGAATTCTGAAACACACTAGATAATCTATTAAACACCAGTACACTTCATACAGAACCTTGCTGCCCTAACCGGGAATCGAACCACGTATCTGCGTATTAGCCAGCTGACCCTCTACCTTTGAGCTACTGCGTCACAATTGCAAGATTTTATAATCGATGTGAACTCTGCAACTTAACAACTATATCCAAATTTAGGATGGAAATGTATACTTCCGTATCCTAAATCTGGATATTTATGGATCCTGGCGAAGAAAACAATAAATTCTAGTTGTCAAGTGCAATTAAACTTTACAGCAACAAAAAAGGGAGTTAGATCTGATATTTCCCTTTATATATATAAATATCCTTCCCATTGTTTCCGATACCGTTTTATCTGCTCTCAATAAAACGGTTAAAATGAATTATTTTCAAGGCTATCAGCCAAAGCTAACAAATACATAGCATAAAACGCAAGATTCTTAACACGCTAGGAGAAAGCGACCAATATCTAAACAGCCGTTTCTAAAAAGGGTCACCGTATAGCACAGACAACGCCCAATTTAGAACTTTCCATTCTTCCAGTTCTCCGTTACTGGGGCAAGCTACGATCTGCCACATGTAAAGATAATGCAAATGGTATTTTTTTTTCTAATTAGAACTTCGTGACTGAGATTTAAATTGAAAACTCTGTTATGACCAATCGATTTTGTGAGGTGAAAATCAAAGATGTCTTGAGAGGTTCACAGAAATTTTATTTTTTGTAAATATGATTTTGTTCATATCGAAATTATACAGACCGGGAGTAATAAAACTATGTTATCGAATACGTTTTAAACAGTTATTAAAATTTGCAAATGGTGTGATCGAAAATATATTTTAGTTTAAAATACTTTTCACCAAATATTTATAATTTTGAAATAAAATTGACCGACTAAGAATTGACATTTCTAGCCTACAGGCCATACTATGAAATAGTCAATTTACGATTTAGGGGAAAGCACGGTCGCGAACAAATTTTTGCTCAATAGTTGCTAAAGGCGATCAAGGTCAATAGCATCAAATAGAGTGCTAAGTATCCCATCCAAATAAGGTTGCTGATAGCATATGAACGGAAACCAATAAAAAGAGAGGTGCAGTGAGACCACGCCTCTCAAAATGTTTTGGTGAAAGCAGAATCCAGATTCACGAGGGCATTCGATAAATATCGACTAGCACAAAAAACAAACAATCAGACGCCCCAATTATGTGCAGCTTAAATATGTGTATAATAATAAAGTAATAAATATATAAAATAAATAGAAAATAAAAACATTAATAAAAATAATGAGTATACAAAAATAATTTTTGTCGGCAGAAAGACCACCAATGATTTATGTAAGTTTTCCCGGATGGATCCGGATGACAAGAAAATTTAACGTTGTTGGAAAATTGGTATGCTATATACGATTTATGACTTCAAATTTCCATCTGAGAACTTTAATGAACGGTAATTAATCAATGACTACAGTACTGTGTTTTGCATATTAATATATACTAACAAGAATTAAACTTAATACATTTTAAATTTCAAAACTGTGCGATCATTTATTTTTCATATTATTTGTAAATGTTTGTATATAGGTGTAAATAAATTTATTTATACGGATATAATATCTGGTTCTGCTTATGTACCTTTAGGTAGTTTATTACTGGTTTCCAAGATTTTCAACGGTAGGTAAAATACCTGGTTACTCACTAATATTAGGTTATACCATACCATCTGTTGAAAAACCTGGAAACCTGTAGTAAGATACCTAAAGATCCAATGGAACAATCAGACATTTGAACCATATAAATAAATTTATTCACACCTACATACATACATTTACAAACAATACAAAAAATAAGTAATCGCATAGTTTTGAAATTTAAAATGTATTAAGCTTAACTTTAGTTAGCATATATTAATGCAATACAGCAGTGCTTAATTACGACTCATTAAAGTTTTCCGATGGAAATCTGAAGTCATAAATTGTATGTAATATATCGGACTTGCACATCTACATCGAATGCTCTTGCTGTCATCTAGATCCATTCGGGAACACCTACGTAGATCATTGGTGCTCTGTCTACCAATGAAAATTATTTCTCATCTTGGAACACATATTTTAGTTAGTAGGAGTTGTTCATCGTTGTTCCTTTTGTGTTAATAGCAGTCATCGAATATTTCGGTAATTCTGGATCTTGTTTTCAACAAAACATTTTTTGAGGCGAGGACTCAGTGCCCCTCTAATCTCATTAAATATAAGTCTCATACTAGCAGCGACTTCTGTTTGCTGAGGACCCTATTTTATGCTGGTGGCGTTGATTATCCCTAGCGAGTTTTGGGCGATGCAATTTGTTCGCAACTGTGTTTTCTCTTAAATTGCAAAGTTATATTCTTACTACCAAAGTATGTTCAACTTATTTTGTATTTCGGCACTGGTTTCACTTCTCTTTTGCTCAACTGGAGCCTTGGTGATTGTTTAATGCTAGGCAATTTTACAGTTTGGTCTATAGAATGTCAATTCTTATCAGAACAAAAATTTATTTATCACCACCAACAAAACCCTTTAATGGAATCATGGAATCAAAATGTTATATATTAGTTACGTCATAAACATTCACGGTAAATAAATATCTGATTCAATAAATACGTTAATTGTTACTCTGTAAAAACATTGTTGACAAAATTAAAAGAAGTAGTCTAATCAATAAGTAAAATGCGCCTTGCGCAAAGTATAAGGAAAACTGGAGCATTGTAAATAAGCATGTTACGCATTATAAATAAGCATTTACGTTGCTCTAGTTTTCCTTAAGTAGTCAAATATTCAGTCACTATAAAAATGGAGAGACAGAAGCTCAACCAAAATTGCCTTACTTCAATGATTTTAAGCATTAGTAAGTTGCATAGTGAAACGTATAAAAATAAGATATTACTTACCTTAAAGTGCGGAATATCAGCTATAAAGTACAGCTGGGTATTTCACTTTCTTAAATTCAAAAGCATGACGGGAGTATTCCTTAATCCAAACGTTAGAAAATTGCATCCAAAAGAGATTTAGACCTTGCCTAAGGTAAAATGAAATAGATATCAAAACACTGATAATATAACAGAGAAAAAATATGCACAGGATCCTTACACTTTTAATGAAATGTCATAGTAAGAATGCACAACATTTTACTATTAGTTTTTCGTTGCAGCTTTAATGAAAACATGATTTTAAATGATACTGTGAAAGTTTACATTAATGCAAATACAGTGAAATCAGGTTATAACAATATTGCCTGTAAACGATAAACCCGTCCAGAATATTCTCACAGTCTCGGCAGATTTTCTATAGTACTAATGAATATCAAACTTGTCTATAATGATAATTTATTGTGAGCAAATCTGTATTTAATGATAATTTCGTACTTTTCAAGACTTCTCAAAGCAATAGGATCTTTGGCAATCCATTAATAAAAAATCTGATGTGGGCAGCAGATGACTCTCCTTATATAATGCAATGAACTTGCTACTTTTACAGTTAAAAAATATTATTTTTATAGTAAATATTTATTTTCTTTCCAAGATATTGAATTTTCTTCAATTAGTCGTCATTTTCATTGATTTAACGTCATTTTTATACATTTAGCGAGATTTTCTTTAATTTAAAAATGTTTAAAAAGTCGCCAAGTTGGCGACATTCCGCCAAATTTGTAGCCAAAATCTCGCCAAGCGTTATAGACGGAGAAATGAGTTATTCTTATAACAGATAAATGACTATTGGCGTTCAAATACAAAAGTATTACTCAAAGTATATTTTCTCGTGAATGGAACAAGTTAGATCCACGAGAATGATGTCACCAAATTCATCGCATGCTATTACATATGAAAAGTGAACATATTTCTTAACAGTTAATATTTTGTTTCGCTTGATTTTTTGATAAATGTTTTTGAAAAATGTGCAATACCTCGAGAACGGTTAATGCTAGCGTTCTACAGTTTGTGTCAATCGTTTCTTAAGGAAAAATTACATAAGAAATGTCTATTTGCGTAACTTTATTAAAGGTTTTGATTTTTTAATGATTTTTTCACAATTTCACTCGAAATTTTAGGGGGATTCTGAACATTCGATTGTGTTTAAAACAACAAGATTCCAGTATTCACGGATTGTGGTTTTTGTACCGAATTTCATTCGAATCGCTTTATTCGTTCGTGAGATATCTTCTCCACACACACACATACTTTCACACACACACACATACACACACACACACACACACACACAGACAGACATCTCCTCAAAAATGTTCGATTCGTGATCAGGGATGCTTGAAACGTGCTCTCCCGTCGAAAACTCGAATTCAAATTTTCGACCCCGTCACAATACTTTTCTTATACATTATGTATATAAGGAAAGTAAAAAAAACTTGAGCAACCTATATAAGCACAAATAAAATGATAATATATTTGTGCTTATATACGCTGCTCAAGTTTATCTTATCCTTTGTAAAGTGTATTTTACTTATTGTAATCCATTAATGCTGAAGAATATATTACACAGACAGTTGGCCCTGCGGAATCATGTTCCAAAGTGACGGTTATTCATGTTACATTAATTGAAATATCATAGAATTTCATTCTTCACTTCCGAATGTCCCAAACGTATATTTGAATTTGCTTAATGGTTTGAAAAATATTGTATATATGGCGGATATATTCTCTGCAAAACCCAACCAAACAATAATATCCTATTATTTCGCTTGTTAATTATTTATTTCTGGGTTCATGTTTAATGATCGATATTCCGTTTAAATTGCATATAACTTGATTATACAGTAGATATTTTGTTTGTGTTTCTATGTATTAATGCATTTTTATTATTAAATGAATTATATAGTTTCCTATTTTATTTTTATCATTATACACATGCATTTTCAGATTAAGAGAAATGTAGTAAAAATACACATATTAAGTTTTCAAATTGAAAATAGATTACTATGATTCATGTTCACCTACATTCCTAATCTGTAATATTATTTAAAAATTTAATTTTAACATGATATTATTAAAAATATTGTTACACCATATTAAATAACTTCCATTATACAGTGCATCAGTTTCAACCTTGTCTATAACGATAATTTTCCCCGTCCCTAGAATATTATTACAAATAAGTTTCACTACTGTTCAAACTGCTATACGTAAGTAATACAAATGAAATAACTTCGTTCCGGTCAGCATACAACACAAAATTAATAGTATCGATCGGTTTCGAACCCAAAACCAGCCTTCTTCATCAGGGCACACAAGATGCGCAACCTTGAGTGGTGAGAGAAAGATCGGCGACTGATGCATGAACAGAAAGTGTGGTTGAAACTGGAAAAGATTTTGCCAACGGCGAGAGAAGTTTAATGTTAGTTCAACAGTCAAAGATATTTCTCTCTCGAATAAAAGTTGCGCTTCTTATGTGTCCTGAAGAATAAGGCAATTTTACCTTCGAAACTGATCGATATTATAAATTTTGTGTTGTATGTTGCTGAAGTTATTTTAGTTGTATGAGATTTCACTGCACTACAAAATTTACAAAAAATAAGTCCTGCTGTATGATTATAAATATTGGATTAAGAGAAATAGTTTAACAATTTATTAGTCAACGAGGAATACTTATTTAATGTTTTGCATAAAATTCGTTGTGCGTGCGAGAATATGATTTCATCAAAATTACAGATTTTTAAAAATATCAATTAGCTAAAAGCTGGTAGATTTATCTACTTAAAGAGTATAGGATGTAAAACAAAAATTTCCTAAAATAGTTTTGAAATTGGAAGTGTATGTCAAATATTTGCAAACTAGGAGAGCACCAAGCAAAGGAGCGCGAGAACTGTGGTGCTCGCGAGAAACTGGTTACGGAATTCTGAGTCGAAAAAGAACCGAAATTTCCGGTAAAATAATCACAGTCGCGTAAATACCACAGGAACGATAATACACACACACACACACACAAATCTGATGTGAGCAGCACCTGACTTCCCTTATATAATGCAATGAATTTACTACTTTTACAGTAAAAGGAAAATAGATTATAATTATAGTAGATATTTATATTCTTTCCAAAATATTAAATTTCCGTCAATGAGTCGTCATTTTCATTGATTTAGCGTTCTTTTTATCTATTTGACGAGATTTTCGTTATTGAAAAAAGTCGAGTTGGCGACATTCATCCAAAGTCATTCATCCAAAGTCATCACTCAAGTTGGCGACGAATTTGGATGAAGAAATAAGTTATTCTTACAGCAGATAAATGACTATTGGCGTTCAAATACAAAAGTATTACTCAAAGTGCCTTTTTTCATGAATGGAACGAGCGAGATCCACGAGAATGATGTCACCCAATTTATCACATGTTATTACATATGAAAAGAGAACATGTTTCTCAACAGGAAATATTTTTTTTATATGACTTTTTGATAATTTTTTATTAAAATGTGCAATATCTTGAGAACGGTTCATGTTAACGTTCTAAAATTTATGTCAATCGTTTTCTAATGAAAAATTACATAAGAAATGTCAATTTGCGTAACTTTTTAGCTGTTTTGATTTTTTGACGATTTTTTCAAAATTTCACTCGAAAATTTAGGAGGGTTCCGAACATTTGATTGCGTATAAAAACAATAGGCTTCCAGAGCTTATGGATTGTGATTTTTGTACCAAATTTCGTTCGAATCGGTCCATTCGTTCGTCAGTTATCGTCTCCACAGTCTCACTGACACGCACACACACACACATACTTTCACACACACACACACACACACACACATACTTTCACACACACACACACACACACACACACACACGCATACTTTCACACACACACACACACACAGACATTACTTCAAAAATGTTTGATTCGCGATCAGGGATGCTTGGAAAACTCGAATTCGAATTTTCGACCCCGTCACAATACTTTCCTGATACATTATGTATATAAGGAAAGTAAAAATGGCTATTGCACCATACAAATTTAAAAATTTCTGAAAAGGAAAAATGTTTCTCTGATATAATCACACTAATTTTGAAACTCGAAAAAAGACAAAATGTTTCGGTAATACATATGATGGATGGACCAGACCGATTTTAATATTCGTGAAAAAGGAAAATGTTACTTTGATTTATCGAACCATATTCATTATGAAATTCATGAAAAATATAAGTGATTTGTCGATTTTTTAAATGAAACAAATATTACAATTCGTGAAAAAGGAAAATGGCTCACTGAGAAAAGGGATGGGCCCCCTTTAGAAACGGGACCTGAAGTGTGATCAGTGTATTCCGAAATGTACCGCTTTATCCACATTATGGTAAATCCGACAAAATGGAAAACAGTAATTACTCTAAGAAAGTTAAAATGTGAACGAGTAAATTTTGGGCCACTGGAGGTCAAGATAACGTGGGTTATCGGGATATTTCATCTTTCATCATGAGTAGAAAAGTCAATTACAATTCCTGGCACGGCATTTAAATAATGCTTGCTACTCATGTGCTCTATTTAGATCTAAGACGATTTAAATGGAGCATCCGAAGCAAGGCAGAAATCGAAAAAGGACTATTCCAAATTAATTGTGACAGCAACTGGAAAGTTTCCGTTAAGAATTTATTTCACTTTTTAAAAACAAAATTTTGAGTGCCCTCATTGTGTGCGAAAAAAAGGCAAAATTATAACCAAAGAACAATTACACTGTTGCAACTAACTTCAATAATCTTGTCACGAAGGCAAATTCAAAAAAATATCTTCCTGTCCAAATGGCCTCGTATGTATTTGCCATTTCGATTGTCATTTTGTTCATAATTCATGTTTCTGTGGACAATGATGAATAGTGCTTTTTTTATGAAGAAGTACAAGTTATCTACAATTTAAAAGATGACCTAATTTTCTTCAGAATTCAGTAGTTAAAAAGAATGTTTCTGAATGGCGCAGTAAGAGATTGGTATATTGAAGAATTTTATCAGCGAATGAATAAAAAGGAATAATCAAGACAGGGGCCAAATTTGGGCAGGAGTAAATTTAAAATTGTACAACCTGTAGACTACATGGGGAAGAAAGAATTTATTTACTGTTTTACAGCATGCATTTACTGCTGACACTTATGACACCTGCTTTTTCCTGACACCTTTGACGTCCAAAAGTGGATTTAATTAACTTACTATTTTACAGCCTGTAAAAAGAATATGAAGAGGAGTAACTTACCATTTTACAACCTGTAGACTAAATGGTAATAAAAGTTAAAAAATCTGATGTGGGCAACACATGACTTTCCTTATATAATGCAATGAATTTACTACTTTTACAGTAAAAAAATAGGTTTCTCTTATAGTAGATACTAATATTCTTTCTAAGATATTGAATTTTCGACAATTAGTCGCTATTTTCATTGATTTAGCGTCATTTTTATCCATTTGGCGAGATTTTCGTTAATTTGGCAACATTAAAAAAAGTCACAAAGTTGGCGACATTCCGCCAAATTCGTCGCCAAAATCTCGCCAAGCGTAATGGATGGAGAAATATGTTATTCTTATAGCAGATAAATGACTATTGGCGTTCAAATACAAAAGTATTACTCAAAGTATACTTTCTCATGAATGGAACGAGCTAGATCCGCGAGAATGATGTCATTCAATTTAACGCATATTACATATGAAAAGTGAACATGTTTCTCAACAGTTATAATTTTTTTTTTAATTTATGGTATTTTTTGATAAATTTATTTGGAAAATGTGCAATATCTCGAGAACAGTTCATGCTAGCGTTATAAAGTTTATGTCAATCGTTTCCTAAGGAAGAATTACATAAGAAATGTCTATTTGCGTAACTTTATTAAAGGTTTTGATTTTTTAATGATTTTTTCAAAATTTCACTCGAAAATTTAGGAGGTTCTGAACATTCGATTACGTTTAAAAACAATAGGCTTCTAGTATTCACGGACTGTGATTTTTTTACCAAATTTCATTCGAATCGCTCCATTCGTTTGTGAGATATCGTCTCCACAGACTCACTGACACACACACACACACAGACACCACCTCAAAAATGTTTGATTCGTGATCAGGGATGCTTGAAATGTGCTCCCCCGTCGAAAACTCGAATTCGAATTTTCGACCCCGTCACAATACTTTCCTTATACATTATGTATATAAGGAAAGTAATTATAAATTTTTAAACTTTCAATCAATTAAAGTTAATTTGTCATTTTACAGTCTGTAGGTCAAAAATATGAATAGGAATGAATTTACCATTTTGAAACTTATAAATCATATATGTAAAGGGATGGATTTATCAATTTATAGCTTGAACACTAAAGGAGGACAGGAGATACTAACCTAGTGGCAAACCAATATTGGCCCACTATTGGCTTTTTATTGGCTTCAATATTCGACAAATAGGAAAAGTAGACATTTTGAGTGAATTAGTCCAATATTGGCTTAAAATATTAGGACAATATTACACCAATATTTCCAATGTAGCACTAATATTGGCGTAATATTGTAATGAAAATATTAGCCAATATTGGAGGCCAATGTAACCCCAATAGTGGGATTACATTGGAAATATTTGCAATGCAGTGCCAAGATATACAATATTGGTTCAATATTGAACCGATATCAAATGCTTTTGCAGCCAATAAACTAAATTTGAATTATCAATTTTTAAACATGCAACCAATTAAAGTTAATTTGTCCTTTTTACAGTCTGTAGGTTGAAAATATGAATAGGAGTAAATTTACCATTTTGAAACTTGTGGGCCATATATGTAAAGGAGTGAATTTATAAATTTATAGCTTGTATACTAAAAGTGGGCAAGGGATACTACACTATTTTACAACCAGTAAACTGAATTTGAACAACAGTAAATTTAACATTTTACAAACTTCAGAATTAAGGTGTCATCAGTAAAGGTGAACCCAGTTTTCAGCATGTGAACCAAATGTGTACAGTAGTGGATTTATCATTTTAGAGACTGTTGGTTAAATATAAAAAGAAATGAATTTACAATTTTACAGACTGCTGGGTTAATATTGAGAAAAGTGAATTTATCATTTTACAGGCTGTTGGTTAAATATAAACAGAAGTAAATTTACTATTTTACAGAATATTCGTTAAATATTGAGAAAAGTGAATTTATCATTTTACAGACTGTTTGTTAAATATAGAGAGAAGTGAATTTAAAATTCTACAGACTGCTGGTTAAATGTTGAGAAAAGTGAATTTATCATTTTACAGATTGCTGGTTAAATGCAGAGAGAAGTGAATTTACCATTCTAAAGCCTGCCGGTTAAATGTGAACCTCATTTAATTTACCAATTTACCGCAAATAAGCTCAATGTAGACATGAAAGAATGTAAAATTTTACAGTTTGTAAGTCAAATGTGAGCAGGCGTAAGTCTACAATTTTACAGTTACAAAATTTAAAATTTGACCATTCACCTTTTTCCTTTTAGAATAAGTTATCACTCTCTCGGATGAAGACAATTTAGCTATAAAATATTGAGTTGAATAAACCAACTATTATTTTTCTAATTCGGCATGAAATGTTTAACATTGAATTTGAAAGTACGATGCAAAAGTTAAACAGAAATAGTAATTATACATTTGACATTAATGTACAGAAACAATTATTTGTAAAGTAATTGAAACCATTTGTGAAATTTTATATTGAAACTGCTATCATTTGCCAAGCATAGATGCTCAGAATAAGAATGTTTGTTCTTTTATAAAAAGTCGAAAAATAAATTATATGTATTTCTAATATTTGCCGAAAAGCAATGCATTCCTTTTACAAAAGTATTAAAGATACTTCTAATTATTTTATGGATTTTTAGAAAAGAAATCTTTATCATTTGAACTCTTGTCGTTTTCCGCATTATTTATTCTTTTGTCTACTTTTGTTCTTATTGTTGTTCTTTTCATGTTAGTATTTTTGTACTTTTGTATATTGTTCATATGCCTCAGCCATTGGAAATAAAAAAGAGAAGAGCAAAACTTTCTTCTTGGCAAACAACTGCGAGGAAAAAAAATCCTAACGAATTAGAGGTTTAGGACTATTCTCAATATATATGGAAAAACTTAAACGGTTAGAGTAAAAATATCCGCTTAACCCTGCATACCCGTACAAGAAGTGGATCACTGAATTCTGAAAAGCATCAAATTTCACATTTTCCCAGCATTCTGCGATGTAGGGCAGTCAGCTTCAATTTAAGATCATTACTTTGAATAGCGCACTCTCTTGAATAAAAAGAGCAAAATGAGAAAGACGTACAGATTCGAAGTTGCACTTAGATCTAAAATCTATAGAATAATGTAGGGTTAACTCCACTTCCAATTTTACACTTATCTTAGGCTAGGGCCAACGACCCTACCGTGCTGAAAACACCGGTTCTCGTTAGATCACCGAAGTCAAGCAGCATTGGGCGCGGTTAGTACTTGGGTGGGTGACCACCTGGGAACACCGCGTGCAGTTGGTACATTTCGAGCGCGGTAGCCCGGTGGTTTGCGCGCTGGATTTGCACGCTGCCACAACTACCACCGTGTTCATGCGGAGTACGATCACGTTAAACATGTGGGTCCATAAGTCCTTCCGAGAGGTTGGTGGTAGGAGAAGGAGGGTACGGTCCCTGTGGATGCCTCCTTCACTGGGTTCCGGTCTAAATTGGGTGGCACTTCACGGCCGTCCAAACGGTTACCTTACACCTTTGTGGTAGGTCGGACGGTCTGAGTCTCAACAACAACAACTTATCTTAGGCGAGCCATAGACGTACAGTTTGGTTTTCCGATCAGCCTGAACGGTCCCAGCTTGAAAAGCTGAACTGATGTGTGTGTGGGAGGACTTTCCGGCAAATCGTTTGGACTATCGGAGTGATAGAATGACTGCAGTTTTGACGACAGGCAGTGCCAGTACTGAGGTCAAACTGACGTGTGGTGTAGCCTTTCAACCTAATTTCAGTCTACAGGTTTGCATACATCCTTCGTGTTTTTATTGCATTCATTTAAATGCAAACCGAAGATGATGAACCACCGGTCTGATCTGTGCGTGCATAGGGTACAAGAAAAACAGGCGCAACTGTCACTGTTTGGCCTGTCAGTTCTAAGTGAAGGCCAAACTTAATCGCAGGCCTTAGACACATCCGTTAGACTCGCAGAGTTCACTATGATGATAAGCTGGCAATTGCGTCCCAGCAGCTCAATTGGCGGAGCATTAGCTGGCCGGTGTAAAGATCCGCGGTTCGAGCTCCGACTAGGACATAAAATTTAACAATAGCGCCAGAACAAATTATCTCTGCAGGTTAGGGCAATGAAGTAGAAGGATCTGAAAGTTACCCTAGTACGACTAACATGGATTCAATGGGTTCTGGGATATTGAGCACAGATTTCAAATCGGGAAGCCAAAAACAATGCAAGAACGTAACCTGGATAATAAAATTAGCATCAGGGGGCTAACCTAATGGGAAAATAACAGGTGGTGGTTAGTCAGATTTTCAAGTTGCACTTCAATCTGACATTAATGAAAGGAAAACAGAGTCGACTTTGACGATAAGAGCTTGCAATTACGTCTGAGTAGCTCAATTGAAAGAGCGTCAGATGGCCAGAGCGAAGGTCTGCGGTTCAGTTCCCGACTGGGACATCAAAATTCTTTCTCTACAAGATTCATATTTCTCATTCCTAAACCATCAGCAACCCTTCATTATTAGAACATTCCATACACATACCCACCAACTCTACTCCTTAATACCAATAGAGAACACAGTATTTATTACTCATGTATCTGTACCACATCTCACGCAACTTCCAACACACATTCTGACAACCGTATATTAACTATCTCGCACAGCTCAGACTCAGTGAAACCTCCGATGATTCCCACTCATGACATTACGCATTCATCATGCTTAACGGGCAGTCTACGTTATTTAAAAGAACCTGCTTTCTACTCATTAGCATTTACAGAAAGATTTTCCCGTGTTTCCCATCTACGGCCTGTTGAGTCTGTTGAGTCTTCCGTGCATTTGCACGATGAAGCGTCAGTCGGCAATGATCCCACCAGAGTAATGTCACGCAACCAGTTGTAAATAATACAATTAGGTTATCACAGGAAGTTATTGGTCATGATAAAGATAATGGGAGTTTTATTGAATAACTGAAGTACCTGCAGCAAACATTTCACTGAAACTTTCAAACTTCCCTTAGCTTTAGTGTACATCCCCTTTTTAACACTTTCCAACATAGTTGTAAAGTGTTTATGACTTTGCTCATTCTGTCTGTCTGTCCGTTCGCACGATAACTGCCGTAAAAATGACTTTATCGAAATGAAATTTTAATATGTTGTTGAGACTGTCTGTGGGGCATATGGCAATGCAAAAGAACAATATCACCCAATTAGTTTTGGATTGAATCCGGGTTAAAAAAATTAAATACATTGAACACTATGGGATCTAATTTTTCGAAGATTTTTTAGGCGGAGTTAAACTACATTATATGAAGAGATCACGTGACTCATTGCAAAATAAAATATGGCATCCATCCATTTTTCTTTTCACTTAGTGAAAATCGTGATTTTTAAAGAATGTTTATATTTATATTTAGCGTTGCATCCGTCCTAAAACCGCTTTATTTTTGCATATTATCTGTGTATCTAAATTATGTGTCTACATAATTGCAATATATTTTATTTTAAATAATCTTTAAACTTTGATTATTCCTACAACGAAGCCTAATTTTAACGTTTGCATATTATCTGTGTATCTAAATTCTGTGCCTACATGATTACAATATATTTTATTTTAAATAATCTTTAAACTTTGATTATTTCTGCAACGAAGCTTAATTTTAACGTATGCAGAATGTAAACAAACCAATTGTAAGAATTGCTGAATTTTTTTAATGCAAAATTATTTAGTTCTGAAGTCTTATGAATGAAAAAAATACTAAAAGTGATATGAATGAAATTTTTATTGATTTTTCATTAAAGAAGCAGACGATTTTATATAGCACTGCCTCTTTTTTAATGAAGTTTGGCGTTTCCAAGTAAAATAAATTATTGTACTGTGATAATTTTTAAAATATCACCGATGAATGTATCGCACTTTAGAGATGTTTAAATAAAATTGCATATCAGTTGGAAACTGTTTCATAATCAATATTTTATGCATTACAAGCCCTCTCCTATAATAGATTTTCCCTTGGCAAATCTTTCATGCACTCTCTTTTGTTTCCTATTTTTGTTTTTCGTGGAGGATCTATAACATTCGTGGAGGATCACCAACATTTTATAAAATAGCTCACCTTCAAATATAGCTACAAAACATAAAATGTGCATAAAAAATGCTCTTTGCAATGTCATCGCTGTGTTGTTTAGATACAATTAACTTGTCGATAATAATTAAAAATCATTTTAATCCATTTTTAATTTAAAAAAAAGCCCAAATCTCTTATGCAATTAACCCTTCAACGTCCCAAGTATGCAAATTTAGTCTTTGCCTAACTATTTTTCAAAAGCATATCTTACATGCAGAAATTTATGCATTTAGTTTAATTTTCAATTTCATGCTTTATTATTAATTGCGGTTTCTAAATGAAATTCGAAATTAAAACTAAAATCAATTAGTTTGATAGGCTAATTGTGAACAACTTGTATAATATTAAATTACATACAAAAAACTGACATTACATGAATGGATTTAAGCTAAATCGGTTTTCAAATTTGTCACTATAATTTAAATTATGGATTTTTTTCTTAATACAAAAACGATAACAATATCTTATTAGTTGTGAAACAAATGCAGAGTCAGAACTTTGCATTGCACTGCAATTTTAACATTTACCTTTCGAGCAGTTTTCGTTAGAAATTGATGAATGGCTCCAAAAATTTTTCAAAATAAAACTGTTTTAAATATAGATTTGTATTTCAATAAGTACTGAAAGAAATGAACTAAAATTTTGTACAGAAAGTTTTCCAACATCGATGAATCGATAATGGTCAAAATTTACCTACATTTCTATTCATATATTTTTTTAAATATGAATTTTATATTTAATGATTAATATTAAAAATGTATTTGAAGACGAAAATCGGTATACGTTTATTTGTTTGGGTTGTTTAGTATCAGAATATGAAATAGGAATTATTTTGATAGGCTAATTATGTCGAAAAATTATGAAAGAGAAATCGCAGAACCCATTTAACATTGCGAGCTCGAAATTTCAAGCAGTCATAACTCACCAATGACTTGTGTAAAATGTATGAGTTTTATATGAATTCGGGTTGCTTTCACATGGAGAATCAGAAACTGTTAAAAAGTAGGTGATGCTTTTCTTTAAAAAATCGAGTTAAAATTGAATGCAAAATTTTTTAATACAATTTTGTTTTCGGTTAGGGGTATTTTTAATAATATAGGGAGTCTAACTTTTTTAAAGTTTCCTTTGAGCAAAAAAAATGAATAAATAAATTAGAAAAAGTTGCACTGTACAATAATTTGTCTAAAGAGAAAAATTATTAAATAATTAAGATTTTTTCCCTATAAATACAGATTCTGCTACAAATAACATTACTCAGATAAATTTTACTCGTATGTGTTAAGTAGCGGGTGTTTATTTACAACATATATACATATTAGGACATATATTATTTAGGACATTATAACGTCGGGGAATTCTTTCTAGTTGTAAATATCTGCATGAATATTACAGATTATTGCACCGGTTTTGTTTTTCTTTAAACTAGTTTCTGTATAGTGAAACTGCTTCAAACTAAAAAATTTTAGGGGATCCTATAAAAAGTTAGACACCCTCCACCCACACACACACACACACACACACACACACACACCACCACCACTACCACCCCCTAATTTTTAGAAAATACCATCCACCGGGGAAAAAATTATATGATAGAATTTCGTATTTAATTTAAACAAACTTTTAAATTGAAAATATCTACCTACAGCCAATTGTCGAAACACGAAAAGCGAGGTCAGCTCTTGAAACACCCTGTATACAGGGGAATTCGAAACTCAGTACAAATTTTAATAGGCCATAGGGAACACTAAAACAAAAAAATTTAGTATAGAAATGTGTGTCCGCAAACGAGAGTGGGACCAACATTTGTATTTACACCAGTTTTATAACAGTTTTGCTTAAAAAAGCGACCATTGGTCAAGACGTATTTGATGAAATATTTTAATAAAAAGAACATAACTATAGCACACGCCCCAACAAAAAGAAAAGAAATAATCGATCAGCGATTCTTAAAATCAAAGTCACAAAACCAGTTTCTATGGGACGTTCCCAAAAATATGTAATATAAGTTTATTCTACGACTATGGATACCTATTTTAGCTTCGAGCTAAATTTTGAAAAAAAAAATCGATGCCGATTAGGTAGAAGCACTGAAGTTGTCGGTCTCCATAAAGTTTAAAAAATTGCGGGACATGGCAGACGTTATTTTTGAATGTGCAGATATCGGCTACTCCATCAGAGCCCGACTAGAACATGTACGCGACAAACTTTAAGATACAAACGTCTGAATAAAATCACACCAAAACTCACCGAGAATTCACAAAAACCAAAAAATGCTTAGCAAGACGTCTCCTTATAATAACAACATATTAAAAAAAAATCTGATGTGGGCAACACATGACTTTCCTTATATAATGCAATGAATTTACTACTTTTACAGTTAAAAAAATGTTATTCTTATAGTAGATACTTATATTCTTTCCAAGATATTGAATTTTCTTCAATGAGTCGTCATTTTCATTGATTTAGCGTCATTTTTATCCATTTGGCGAGATTTTTGTTAATTTGGCAACAATTAAAAATGTCGCCAAGTTGGCGATATTCTGCCAAATTCGTCCGCCAAAATCTCGCCAAGCGTTATGGACGGAGAAATAAGTTATTCTTATAGAAGATAAATGACTATTGGAGTTCAAATACAAAAGTATTACTCAAAGTATCTTTTTTCATGAATGGAACGAGCTAGATTCACGAGAATGGTGTCACCAAATTTATCGCATGGTATTACATATGAAAAATGAACATGTTTCTTAATAGGAAATATATATATTTTTTATTTTATATAACTTTTTGATAATTTTTTTGAAAAATGTGCAATATTTCGAGAACGGTTCATGTTAGCGTTCTAAAATTTATGCCAATAGTTTTCTAATGAAAAATTACATAAGAAATGTCTATTTGCGTAACTTTATTAGCGGTTTTGATTTTTTGACGATTTTTCAAAATTTCATTCCAAAATTTAGGGGGGTTCTGAACATTCGACTGCGTATAAAAACAATAGGCTTCCAGTGCTTACGAATTGTGATTTTTGTGACAAATTTGGTTCGAATCGGTCCATTCGTTCGTCAGTTATCGTCTCCACAGACTCACTGACACACACACACACACACACTTTCACACACAAACAGACATCACTTCAAAAATGTTTGATTCGAGATCAGGGATCCTTTAAACGTGCTTTCCCGTCGAAAACTCGAATTCGAATTTTGGACCCGTCACAATACTTTCCTTATACATTATGTATATCAGGAAAGTAAAAAAAGCGGGCGTTAAAATTGGGACGCTGCAATAAATATATCGGGAGAAAAGATATCACAAGATTTCCCGCTGCAGACGATACAGACAAACATTTCTTTATTATTATAGATGGTGCTCAGAGACAAACGTTTATATGGCCCCTGTTACAATCATTGCCAACCATAGCGGTATACATGGCCATTGCCTTATTTCAAAGTCGCCAAGTGTACCATTACTGCAACTATGAACCACTACTGCAAGTATATACAAGAAAGATCAATCATTCATGAAGCATTGATTATGAAACACTTTCCAACTTCAATGCAATGTTATATAAACATCTCTAAAATGCGATACATTCCTCGTTAATATTTTTAAAATTATCACAATACTACATTAATTTATTATATTTGAAAACTTAAACAATCATCGAAAAAAATGAACTTCATTCAAATGACGGCATTGAAATATAAATTGCCTGGTTTAAACATCTCTAAAATGCAATACATTCCTCGGTAATATTTTTAAAATTATCACAATACTACATCAATGACGTCATCGAAATATGAATCGCCTCTATAAAAGCAGCATTTCATTCATAAACATTTTTCCAATCGTTTCATTCATCGCAATAATATAATAATTTATTTTATTTTCAAATTTGAAAAATTGTTATCGACCATATTTATTTTAAAATGTAAAACCTCTCTTATATATAAAACAATTAAACTCTTGGGAAGATATTTATTATATAATATATCATTTTTTCTTTCTGGAGATGTAGCAAGAGTCAGAATTTAATTGAATTTGTTTTCCTCCCTATATTAAATAATTTTTATTTAAAAAACTATCTAACATATTTTACTGAAATTTTTTTTAAATATTTTATGGGATAATTTGAATATTTCCTAAATTTTTCAAAACAATTTGTGAATTTTAAATTCGCTTAAAATATGTTTGAAAAATTAGGTCCCATAGGATTCAATGTATTTCATGTTTTCAACCCGGGTTCAATCCAAAACTAATTGGGTGGTATTATTCATTTAAATTCCCATAGGCCCCACAGACTGTCTGAAAACATACTAAAATTTCATTTTGATAAAGTCATTTTTACAGCAGTTATCGTGATAACAGACAGACAGACAGACAGAATGAATGAACAAACAAAGTCATAAACACTTTTCAACTATGTTGTAAAGTGTTATTAAGCCATGCTATATATAGTTGCTGCTCTAAGCCACTACTGCAACTATGACAGTCTAGATATTAGGTTATGGGCATATCACATCTTTTTTTTTTTTTCAGCTCCTTCTTTTTTGCTTTTAAAGTTAAAGTTTGACTTTATGTTTAAGACATATTTCGCGCGGGATTGGGTCATAAATGTATTTTTTCGTCATTTACAGTAATTTTGTCATACAGCCATACTCATCAACATTTATGGATTTTAATGGTACTCGCACTTCTCATCCATGGTCGGTTAAGTCTGCGTCGATATCTGTGCAACGAATCAGCACGAAGAAGCGTCAACTAATTCGTCAGGATTGTGTCTCTAAACCAGTTTTAAACAATAGATGTAGGTTAACTCAGGGAGTAACTAGATAAAGATGAAGTTTTATTGAGTAATAATTGACTTCTAAATTTAAAAGAAAATGAACAGCACATGTCTTTCCTTGCGTACTAAGACCAATTCATATTTATTACAGTTTAATAAATTAACCATTTACATTTTACAATATATAACATACGTATTAAATATAAAAATATATTTTGTCATATATTGTTATTTCCTATTTCAGGTATATTTTTTTATTCTATTCACTATTCTTCAACGTTTCTATGAGTATAGTCAATGTTCACTAATGGATCCAGGATAGCTATGGGGTTTCAGTAATCCCTCCTCCCCCTCCCCCTCCCCCAAATGTGAAATAGTCATGCACTATATAAAATGACGTTTTGATATATTATAAAGGGTTTCCATTACAGTATACACATTAAATTTAATTTTGTATATACTGTTCAGTTTTGTGCATTCATAAAACGCAGCATTAATTATTGTAGAGAAGGTTGTAGATGAATACACAAGGAAGTACTCACAGTGGAAAGAGTTTCTGTAGTTTTGCAGTTTTTTTTCTTTCCCAAAAGAGTACAGTGTGAATATGTCTATATAATATTGTTTCACTTTTATTAATTCCTACTAAAGCTGAACCATTATAATTAGATAAAGAAAATGCGATCACAATATTACAATAATATTTTACTTAAAAACTTAAAACCATGGAAGTAAAGTAACTTAACTCTATGCTTAAAACTTCATCGAAAAAGTCGGCTAAAAATTGTCTGCTTCTCTATATAAAATCAATGAATGTTTCATTCATATCAACTATATTGCAGACTCCAGAGCTAAATAATTTTGCGTTAAAGAAATTTAGCAATTCTTATACAGCTCATCTAACAGCTTAATGTGTTTACATTCTCCATAAGGGAAAATTAGTCTCCGTTGTAGGCATAATCAAAGTTTGATGATCATTTAAATTCAAATATATTGTAATTGCGTTGTTTCAGAACATACATGCACATAAATTAAGAAAAAATAAAAAGGTTTTAGGACGACTACAACACTAAATATAAATTAAAAAGAGCTTTAAAAATCACGATTTGACACAAGATGGATGACATTGATCATTTAAACTCAAATATATTATAATTGCGCTGTTTCAGAGCATAGATGCACAGAAATTAAAAACAAAAATAAAGCGGTTTTAGGACGGATACAACACTAAATATAAATTAAAAAGAACTTTAAAAATCACGATTTTGACACAAGATGGATATTTTATTTTGAAGTGGGTCACGTGATCTCTTCATATTATATGGGTGTAATTATTATTTTAATTTTTATTTAAAAAACTACCGAATATATTTTGCTGAATTTTTTTTATATTTTTTACGGGTTAAATTGAATATTTTCTAAAACTTTCGAAGCAATTTGTGAATTTTAAATTCGCTTAAATGTTTGAAAAATTGGGTCCCATTGGGTTCGATGCATTTTATATTTTCAACCCGGGTTCAATCCAAAACTAATTGGGTGATATTATTCATTTATATTCCCATAGGTCCCTAGACTGCCTGAACAACATACTAAAATTTCATTTTGATAAAGTCATTTTTAAGGTAGTTATAGTGGGAACGGACAGACAGACAGAATGAACAAAGTCATAAACACTTTCAACTATGTTGTAAAGTGTTAAAAAACATTCACCTATTGAAATCGTAGTGTCATTCAATTAAAATCATTCAACTAATAAAATTGTGGTATCATCAATGAAAATTCTCTCGGAATCATTTATTGAAAATCGTTCAGCTATTGAAATCCTAGTATCAATCAAAGTAAATCATTCGTAAATCATTCAATGAGAATCATTCATGGTGTTAGCCAATTAAAATCCTTCATGATACTATTCAATAAAAATAATTCAATGAAAATTCTTCCTGAATAATATAAAAGACATACAACTACTAATATCGTTGCATCATTCAATGCAAATCATTCGTGAATCATTCAATGAAAATCATTCGTGAATCATTCAATGCAAATCATTCGTGAATCATTCAATGCAAATCATTCGTGAATCATTCAATGAAAATCATTCGTGAATCATTCAATGAAAATCATTCGTGAATCATTCAATGAAAATCATTCGTGAATCATTCAATGAAAATCATTCGTGAATCATTCAATGAAAATCATTCGTGAATCATTCAATGAAAATCATTCGTGAATCATTCAATGAAAATCATTCGTGAATCATTCAATGAAAATCATTTGTGGTGCCATTAAATGAAAGTTTTCAATCATTTAAATATCAGTATCATTCAATAAAAATCATTATATTTCAATGAAAAATTGCAAATTCGTAGTTATTTTGAATAATCATAAATGTTGAAAAAATTGCTACTTGCATTTGATTAAGAAAAATATATTTGGCGAAACTGTCCTAATCAAGATATTTGAAATTATTAACACAATTGGATCATTATTTTCAGATGCAACTTCTTCCTTTTAAGATATTTAATTGGTTAATCATTTGTAATCAATACACATTTAAAAGAAATCGTATGTTCTTCTTGTAAAGTACTCAACTCCGCGATTTTCACACCGATATCCACATCTAGGACAGAAATCGCCACGCCAAACGATCGCCACGCTTGGTCTATCAAGGGGCGATTTCCACTGTTAAGGAGTCACGACTTCGGCATAAAAAAAATAGAAGGCTCAACTAAATGTGTGTTTTCGGGAGTAGGCTTTGTTTTTTCTCGTTAGATCGTTGATATCAAAATATTTATATGGTGGTGATAAACTTGTTTGATTTTTGGATAAATATTTTAGGATAGGAATCATGCTGTTATGCTGCTCTCCAATGTTATAAAATATACGTCCTTCTGGTTATAATTTATTTATTTGAAATAATAAATTATTTGTGTAATATAGTCCATATTTTGGGTTTCTAACACCAGGAGTTGTTGAAATTTTAACAAAAAAAAGAAATGGACATTATGCAGACGATTTTTTACAGAAATTTTATTGGAGGAAAATTATATCATGTTGTTTAACAACGAAATTAAATTAAATATTTTACACGGCAGACGATTTTCATTTAATTTATCCGATTTGAATAAAGAAATTGATATCATAAAAAAATTACAAATGAAGGGTATTATATTTTTACTTGTGATTTTGGGGTATAAGATTAATGGAATTATTGATATTTTTAAATTCAAACCATATGTTTTGTTCTGAAAAAAAAAGTTCTAAATTCATATATTTCCGAATATAAATGACTGCAACCGAATAAAAAATGGTAAGGGAATAACATTTGCTGCCATTTCAGAAGCTTCATTTTAGGTATGTCCATATTTTCATAAATGTGTTTGAAGAATATGACAAAAGTATGATTTATAGCCAGAATAGAGATTCTTATGCTTTTTATCCTTTACGGGGGAATTAGATTAAACATTATAATGAAATTTTTATTTGAAATAAATATGGAAGCTTTTAGAGTTTGTATATATTTTAAATCACAAATAACGATAAGTATATCTGCTAATTCGTAATAATAGAACCAATAAGAGAGTGTAACAATGTTTTCTTTATATTTTTTTTTCATAATATAAATAGCGCTGTTAAACAAACATTGACAACTCTTTTCATATAAAAAAATTCTATGGAATTTAAAAAAAATCTACACAAAATACTTTAAAATTGTGAGCACCTTTCTATAGACATAGAAGAACCCTACTGTAAAAGAATACAGAGTTTTTATAAAGCATGGCGAATATGTTTTTTTAAAAACGCTATAGAAATTTCTATAGAAATATACAGGGTGTCCCAAAAAGATTGAAACGCTCTTTAATTCTTTACTTGTTGGAGATAAGTGGACAATGTAAATAGCAAAAATGTTGAAAGTATGGTTGGAAATAAGACTACGTTAATGAAATAGTCCTCCCATTCATTTTCAAAAAGTTACACTTTTTAAATTTTTATACGACCCCCTTAGACAAATTTGGTCAATCAGGAAATCTTTATTTTTAACGCAACAAGATCATTAAAGAAACTGCATATCTCTATCTTTAAAATTGAGCAAGTTACATTTAATTGAAAATTGAACATTGCGAATGGGGACCCTATATCAAATTAGAAATGTAAATTTGTGACGTATCACAAAAAAAGATAAAACTGGATGATAATACATAGGATACCCAACCGCGTAGTGAGTACTACTGCTTTATAAAACCTCTGTCTGTGGAATGCTTTATTTAGATGCATCTGTGATGAAACATTTTGACACATATTAACGTATTTTTGATCTAAACAATTTCCATCGTCAATTTGTTTATGATCCCTATTTTCACTGATGAAACAGCCTTTCACATGGTACGGAAAAGTAGCATAAGTCACATTTTTTCCTTTATGATAATTCAGTTGATTTTAAAGATACAGATATGCGGTTCTTTTAATGATCTTGTTGCATTAAAAATAAAAATTTTCTGATTAACCAAATGTGTCTATGGGGGTCGTATAAAAATTCAAAGTGTGTAACTTTTTGAAAGTTAATGGAAAGGATTATTTCATTAACGTAGTCTTATTTCCTTCCTTACTTTCAACATTTTTGCAATTTACATTGCCCACTTATCTCCAACAGGTATAGAATTAAAGCGCGTTTCAATCTTTTTGGGACATCCTGCATAGAACAAAAGGTCGAAATTTTAAAGTATTTTCTACATTTTCAATATAATTCTACAGAACTTCTGTATGGTCGTTATTTTCTACCCACCTTTCACCTTCTGAAGATGAGGCAAAGAAGGGTGAAACAAATTATTTGTGAAACAATATTTTATTAAACATCATTTAACAAAATTAGCGTTATCAATCAATTTTAATATGTAATTCCTTCGACAGAATAAGAAAAACAGAGCAGCAACACCAAAACAGGCAGAAAACTGTCTGCATATACAGATTTTAAATTTAAAATGAAAAGTGGTAAGTAAAAAGTTAAAATGCGGAATTTAAAAGATAATTTGTTAAAGAAAAGAAATGTATTTTTGAAAAAATTTGAATATTTTTAAAAGTTTGTGAACATTGAAGGATAACTATTACATTTTCCTATCTTTGAGTACGGTTATATTTGCGGGTTTATTACTTTCCTTATATACATAATGTATAAGGAAAGTATTGTGACGGGATAGAAAATTCGAATACAAGTTTTCGACGGGAGATCACGTTTCAAGCATCCCTGATCACGAATCAAACATTTTTGAGGTGATGTCTGTGTGTGTGTGAAAGTGTGTGTGTGTGTGTGTGTGTGTGTGTGTGTGTGTATGTCAGTGAGCCTGTGGAGACGATGTCTCACGAACGAATGGAGCGATTCAAATAAAATTTGATACAAAAATCACAATCCGTGAATACTGGAAGCCTATTGTTTTTAAACGTAATCGAATGTTCAGAATCCCCTAAATTTTCGAGTGAAATTTTGAAAAAATGATCAGAAAATTCAAAACCATTAATAAAGTTACCCAAATAGACATTTCTTATGTAATTTTTCCTTACAAAACGATTGAGATAAACCTCAGAACGCTAGCATGAACCGTTCTCGAGATATTGTACATTTTTCAAACAAATTTATCAAAAATACCCATAAATTAAAAAAAAATATTAACTGTTGAGAAACATGTTTACTTTTCATATGTAATATCATGTGACAAATTTGGTGACATCATTCTCGTGAATTTAGCTCGTTTCATTTATGAGAAAATATACTTTGAGTAATACTTTTGTGTTTGAACGCCAATGGTCATTTATCTGCTATAAGAATAACTTATTTCTCCATCCATAACGCTTGGCGAAATTTTGGCGACGAATTTGGTGGAATGTCGCCAACTTGGCGACTTTTTTAAATGCTGCCGAGTTAACGAAAATTTCGCCAAATGGATAAAAATGACGCTAAATCAATGAAATGACGACTAATCGTCGAAAATTCAATATCTTGGAAAGAATATAAGTATCTACTATAAGAAAAACCTATGTTTTTACTGTAAAAGTAGTAAATTCATTGCAATATATAAGGAAAGTCATGTGTTGACCACATCAGAGTTTTTTAAAGTAACGACTACAGACCTCCTGTACTCAAAAAGTAATCATAAGAACATTCATAAGAACATCAAAACAATCATAAGAACATTAGTTTCACTTAATCACTGCCCAACTCTGATTGCAGTAGTGTAGCAACCGGAAACGCTGGATCTACAATGCAGAGTGGTACCGCATAGAAAAGGACCCGTGATGGAGAATGAAAACTATTCAAAAGATAATGGAAATAGTAAAAAAAGGATTCATTTCATACGCCAGGATTAATTTCATACGCCACTGCCTGATAATATTGAAACTACAGGAACGGAGCAATTCTGAGACTTCACAAGTGAAACAAGAGGGCATTTAACCTCTAAACCAAACTATACTCAGCGTTCAGTTTTACTTTCCTTATATACATAATATGTATGAGGAAAGTATTGTGACGAAGTCGAAAATTTGAATTCGAGTTTCCGACGGGAGAGCACGTTTCAAGTATCCCTGATCACGAATCGAACATTTTTGAGGTGATGTGTGTGCATGTGTCAGTGAGTTTGGAGACGATATCTCATGAACGAATGGAGCGATTCGAATGAAATTTGATACAAAAATTCCACTTCGTGAACACTGGAAGCCTATTGTTTTTAAACACAATCGAATGTTCAGAACCCCTCTAAATTTTCGAGTGAAATTTTGAAAAAATCATTCAAAAATCAAAAATGTTAATAAAGTTACGCAAATAGACATTTCTTATGTAATTCTTCCTTAGAAAACGACTGACATAAAATTTAGAACGCTAGCAAGAACCGTTCTCTCACATTTTTCAAATAAATTTATCAAAAAATCACATAAGTTAAAAAAAAATATTTACTGTTAAGAAACATGTTCACTTTTCATATGTAATATCATGCGATAAATTGGGTGACATCATTCTCGTGAATCTAACTCGTTCCATTCACGAGAAAAGATAATTTGAGTAATACTTTTGTATTTGAACGCCAATAATCATTTATCTACCTTTAGAATAACTTATTTCTCCGTCCATAACGCTTGGCGAGAGTTTGGCGACAAATTTGGCTGAATGTTGCCAACTTGGCGACTTTTAAAACGCTGCCAAATTAAAGAAAATCTCGCCAAATGGATAAAAATGACGCTAAATCAATGAAAATGACGACTAATTGACGAAAATTTAATGTCTTGGAAAGAAAATAAGTATCTACTATAAGAATAATATTTTTAACTGTAAAAGTAGTAAATTCATTGCATTATATAAGGAAAGTCATGTGCTGCCCACATCAGATTTTTTATTTGTGCTTACATAAGGTGCTCAAATTTTTCGTTTCCTTTTGCACAAAGTGGGTTTTTTATTGATCTTCAGTGGTTTTCCAGATTATGAAAGGCATATACACACCCAGACCGGCAAAAGTCATTTCTGGGATCCGGGAACCCAACCTAGAAGTATTTATGATGAGAACTCGACACTTGATTCATAATTTTTTTTAGGATACTTTTATTAGGATACATCGTTAAAGTAAAAAGTTTATTTTATTGATGGTTAAAAGCATATCTATCAAGAAAAGTATTAGAAGCCACTATCACTATAGCAATTTTCCTCCAGAGCAAGCGAAGTTAAAGGAGTGAACAAGAAAGTCGACTACAAAGTCTCAATCCAGATATTTTCTAAATAGAAATTGGCTAATTATCGGTTCCCTCGTAATCTATACAAAATACAAAATGCGGTGCGTCACAACCATTAACTACCGGCAAAGAAAAATATCTTGTTTAACCGAGACAGTTAATGTGATTAAGTAGTAATATCTAGTCAAACTACCTAAACAGTCATCCCTCTCTCGAGGTCAACACGGGATTTTATTTTAACTAAATTTAGGGCGGTGTTGCTGTGTCCGAGAGTTATAATTTCAACCATGGAGGTAAAGGTACAGTTAGACATCATTTTTAAAAATCTGATGTGGGCAGCACATGACTTTCCCTGCAGACTCAAATTCATATTTTCTTTATTTCTTTAAAAATTCATTAGAGTGAGTTTAATTGAACCAAATAACACTAAATTTGCATTTTTAATTTAATTTTTATTTTTATTTGGTAATTGGACATTTTTCTGAAATCGGCGTAACAAAAATGCAAGAAATCTCAAGTATCTTGAGAATGGTTAGTCCTGAAGTATAATGGAGTGTGTTACATTATTTTCCTCTTCAAAAATTGCGTATAAAACAAGAATTTAATTGATACATTTGAGCATACACTACTTAGTCTTTTTTAGATTTTGGCGATTTTGGCGGGTCATTTTGTAAGAAAAGGCAGGTTGTTCTTTTCCGAATCGTACCAAAATCTAATCAGCACCAGAGTATCCCACAAGTAACTTATCTACCAAATTTTGCGAAATTTGGTTAATTAGTATTTTAGCTAGGGTGGATACATGAAATTTTTGCAAGCCATTTCGTAAAAAAAGGCGAGTTCTTCGTTTCCGAATCGTACCAAATTCTAATCAGCACCAGAGTATCTCACAAGTAATTGATCTATCAAATTTTGTGAAATTTGGTCAATTAGTATTTTAGCTAGAATGGATAAATGAAATTTTTACTGGCCATTTCGCAAAAAAAGGCGAGTTTTGTTTTCTTGAATCATACTAAAAACTAATCAGCACCAGGGTCACATCCAAGTGATTTTTCTACCAAATTTTATGAAATTCGGTCCATTAGTTTTTTAGTTAGAGTGGATACATACATTGCACAGACATACACACGTTAAGCTGAAAATAGTTTTACGTATTCTAGCGGTATCAAAACGTGGAGATCCGTCGAAAACACGAGTTGCGATTTTCGACATGATCCCAATACTTTCGCTATACATTACCATGTATTGCAGGGAAAGTAAAAAACGCCAATATCGCTTGAAACAATTCAGGTGGCGCTAGGATAAGTGGTCCTGCATTGTGTGTATTTCTATGGCGAAAGCCCTAAAATATGTATTTAATCTGTCAGTTCCATAGAAATAAACTCTTAGCGCAATGTAAATTAGAACTGAAACAATATATAATATTCCTGCGCACTAAACATTTTTTTACCATTCAATTCATTTTTATCTTTATATTATAATTTGTCCATCAATTATGAAAAAATACTGATTAATTATACTCATAATTAGGTAATCTTGATTTAAAAATTGTCAAAAATACATGAACTAAATACTACGCCTTCCTGTTGTGCTAACTAACACTTCTGACTACTTTACAAACACTATATATCCATACCTAGATATAATTCTCAAAGCATTATGGCATTTTCAAGAGTTTCATGCATAGGAGTTTTATATCCTCTCTAACTTCATAATTGCAACACTTTGTTGAGTGTAATAATAAATGCTTCTATTAAGACAAATTCTATAAAAAAAATTCCCAAAATAAGATATTTTCTATCGTACTTGAAAATATTTCTTTTGAGCTGGGCAGATGGAGTTACTTTTTAAGACAGTGATTTCCAAGGAGAATTTGCAAACATTCACGGCAAAAGTAAAACTTGTCACCTCTTTCTTAATTGAGTAAAAAATTCAAATTACATTAGAATCCGACTAATTCATCCTCTTTTAATTCGTCACATTCGATAATCCGTCACCCTCTACTGGACGCGCAAATTTAAGGTTTGGCTTCTCCTATCAGCCAATGAAATTTATTAGTCTTATTAGTACATAATGATATAAAAGGATTTTAGTAATATCTTTTGTGCATCTTTTATTAAATATTTTTATGTACTGTGTACTAATTTTTGACTAATTATATAATATTTTGTATAATAAGAGGGATTTTTTGTGAAACCATTCTTTGTGTAACTTTTACTTATTATAATGTGTAAGGAAATTATTATGACGGAGACGAAAGTTCGAATTCGTGTTTTGGACGAAAGCGCTCGTTTCAAGCATTCCTAAACTCGAATCGATTGAAAGTGATGTCCGTGTGTATGTGGGTACAAATGTGCGGTTATGTGGGTATATATGTATGTGTGTGTGTCTGTGCGTATGTATGGGTATGTACTGAACTGTCCATTTCAACCATTCATCACGAGTCCCACCCATATTTGATTTTCCCATTTTGGAGAATTTTTCATGTCTTCTTCCTTAAAAAAAAATTTATATATATATATATATATATATATATATATATATATATATATATATATATATATATATATATATATATATGTATATATATATATATATATAAATATATGTATATATATATATATATATATGTATACATATATGTATATATATATATATATATGTATATATATATATATATATATGTATATATATATATATATATATATATATATATATATATATATACATATATATATATGTATATATATATATATATATATACATATATATATATGTATATATATATATATATGTACATATATATATATATATATATATATATATATATATATATTGGTGGTCCGCCCCCCCCCCCGAGATGTGTTCCCCCACTATGGGCCGCTCTGGTCATGGGTTGGCCGCGATCCTGTATGACTCCTGAATAAACATTTACTTTCAGGTGTTCTTGGCAGATATTTAGGATTTGAGATGTAGAAGAATCTATCTTAGTCACCGCAGACAATGAACCAAACCCAAATATAAAATTCCCCATTTTAACTCTTTTCCCGTTATTTACGCTTTTCTTTGTATTTAACAATGCGGAAAATATCTGTATTTGCCGTGGAACAAAATGTTTCTAAATGCGAAACAAAGGAGACTTCAACGAACTAGGCCGTTCCTAACGGGCACACTTTTGTCATGATGCCTAAGTTTTATCAGGGCGGCCGATAACGGGAAAGCCGCGCAAGTTAAACCTTTGTTCTGGAAAGTGCAAAACACAAATGATTTGAACAAGGCAATGAGAACGCATATGGTGGCCGTTTGCAGTTAACAATAATTTGTAGATTGTTAGAAATGCATTAGGAAGTGGATTCATCGCTTAAACAGAGGTCGGCAACCGATGTCTTACAGGCCAAATGCGGCAACTTGAGTTTTATGCGGTTTGCTATATTTATATGGTTTTACTTTACCTACAACGCATGGTAATGTATAAGGAAAGTATTGTAATCGTGTCGAAAATCGCAATTCGAATTTTCGACGGATCAACATGTTTTGAGCCCTCTAGAACATGAAAAAAATTACTTTTAGCGTGGCGTCTGGGTATGTATATGTCTGTCTGTATGTCTATATCCCTATGTGTGCAATGTGTGTATCCACTCTAGTTGATAAACTAGTTGACTAAATTTCACAAAATTTGGTAGGTAAGTCACTTGTGAGTTACTCTGGTGATGATTACATTTCGGTACGATTTGGAAAAAAGAACATGACTTTCTTTACAAAATGGCTCTCAAAAAAGTTTGTATCAAGTGAAAAACTAATTAACCAAACTTCACAAAATTTGGTATATAAATCACCTGGGAAATATTTTGGTACTAATTAGATTTTTGTACGATTCGAAAAGAAAAAAACCTGCTTTTTTGCTAAATGGCTGACAAAAATTGTCAAACTCTAAAATAAAAGACTGCGTGTGCTCAAATGTATCAATTAAATGCGTGTTTTGAACGTAATTTTGTGAACGCAATCATTTTTAAATTTTGACAATAAAAAGACAAAGACCAACCCTATAGAACTAACTCTAGAACTAACTCTAGAATAATCAAAAATTGGTATCACGCCTGCATTCAACACAAAATCTGATGTGGGCAGCACATGACTTTCCTTATATAATGCAATGAATTTACTACTTTTACAGCAAAAAAAAAAATCTGATGTGGGCAACACATGACTTTCTTTATATAACGTAATGAATTTACTACTTTTACAGTAAAATAAATAGGTTTTTCTTATAGTAGATACTAGTATTCTTTCCAAGATATTGAATTTTCGACAATTAGTCGTCATTTCATTGATTTAGCGTCATTTTTATCCATTTGGCGAGATTTTCGTTAATTTGTCAACATTTCAAAAAGTCGCCAAGTTAGCGACATTCCGCCAAAATTCGTTGCCAAAATCTCGCCAAGCATAATGGACAAAGAAATAAGTTATTCTTACAGCAGATAAATGAATATTGGCGTTCAAATACAAAAGTATTACTCAAAGTATCTTTTTTCATGAATGGAACGAGCTAGATCCACGAGAATGATGTCATCCAATATATCGCATGGTATTACTGAAAAGTGAACATGTCTCTCAAGAGGAAATATTTTTTTTTTATTTAATATGACTTTCTGATAATTTTTTTGAAAAATGTGCAATATCTCGAGAACGGTTCATGTTAGCATTCTAAAATTTATGTCAATCGTTTTCTAATGAAAAATTACATAAGAAATGTCTATATGCGTAACTTTATTAGTGGTTTTGATTTTTTGACTATTTTTTCCAAATTTCATTTGAAAATTTAGGGGTGTTCTTAACATTCGATTGTGTATAAAAACAAGTGTGTTCGATTGTGTATAAAAACACTTCCAGTGTTTACGGATTGTGATTTTTGTACCAAATTTAGATCGAATCGGTCCATTCGTTTGTCAGTTATCGTCTTCACAGACTTTCACACACACACATACTTTCACACACACACACACACAGACATCACTTCAAAAATGTTTGATTCGTGATCAGGGATGCTTGAAACGTGCTCTCCCGTCGAAAACTCGATTTCGAATTTTCGACCCCGTCACAATACTTTCCTTATACATTATGTATATAAGGAAAGTAATAGGATTTTCTTATGGTAGATACTAATATTCTTTCCAAGATATTGTATTTTCGACAATTAGTCGTCATTTTCATTGATTTAGCATCATTTTATCCATTTGGCAAGATTTTCATTAATTTGGCAACATTTCAAAAAAGTCGCCAAGTTGGCGACATTCCGCCAAATTCGTCGCCAAAATCTCGCCAAGCGTTATGCACTAAGAAAAAAGTTATTCTTACAGCAGATAAATGACTATTGGCGTTCTAATACAAAAGTATTTTTCAAAGTATATTTTTTCATGAATGGAACGAGCTAGATCCACGAGAATGATGTCACTCAATTTATTGCGGTATTACATATGAAAAGTGAACATGTTTCTCAATAGGAATTTTTTTTTTATGTGACTTTTTCATAATTTTTTTTGAAAAATGTACAATATCTCGAGAACGGTTCATGTTAGCGTTCTAAAATTTATGCCAATCGTTTTCTCATGAAAAATTACATAAGAAATGTCTATTTGCGTAACTTTATTAGCGGTTTTGATTTTTTAACGATTTTTTCAAAATTTCATTCGAAAATTTAGGGGGGTTCTGAACATTCGATCACGTATAAAAACAATAGGCTTCCAGTGTTTACGGATTGTGATTTTTGTACCAAATTTGGTTCGAATCGGTCCATTCGTTCGTCAGTTATTGTCTCCACAGACTCACTGACACACACACATACTTTCACACACACACACACACACACACAGACATCACTTCAAAAATGTTTGATTCGTGATCAGGGATGCTTGAAACGTGCTCTCCCGTCGAAAACTCGAATTCGAATTTTCGACCCCGTCACAATACTTTCCTTATACATTATGTATATAAGGAAAGTAATAGGTTATTCTTATAGTAGATACTTATATTCTTTCCAAGATATTGAATTTTCGTTAATTAGTCGTCTTTTCATCGATTTAGCGTCATTTTTATCCATTTGACGAGAATTTCGTTAATTTGGCAACATTTTAAAAGTCGCCAAGTTGGCGATATTCCGCCAAATTCGTCGCCAAAATTTCGTCAAGCGGTATGGACGGAGAAATAAGTTATTCTTATAGCAGATAAATGACTATTGGCGTTCAAATACAAATGTATTATTCAAAGTACCTTTTTTTATGAATGGAACGAGCTAGATCCACAAGAATGATGTCACCCAATTTATCGCATGATATTACATATGAAAAGTGAACATGTTTCTCAACAGTTAATATATCTTTTTTTAATTTATGGAATTTTTTTATAAATTTATTTGAAAAATGTGCAATATCTCGAGAACGGCTCGTGTTAGCGTTCTAAAGTTTATGTCAATCGTTTTCTAAGGAAAATGTACATAAGGGATGTCTATTTGCGTAACTTTATTAAAGGTTTTGATTTTTTGATGATTTTTTCAAAATTTCACTCGAAAATTTAGGAGGGATCTGAACATTCGATTACGTTTAAAAACAATAGGCTTCCAGTATTCACGAATTGCGATTTTTGTACCAAATTTCATTCGAATCGCTTCATTTATTCGCGAGATATCGTCTCCACAGACTTACTGACACACACACACACACACACAGACATCACCTCAAAATGCTGGATTCGTGATCAGGGATGCTTGAAACGTGCTCTCCCGTCGAAAACTCAAATTCGAGATTTCGACCCCCGTAACAATATCTTCCTTGTACATTATGTATATAAGGAAAGTAATAAAATTAAGGACAAAACGTCTTTAAAACGAAAGGTCATTTATTAAAACATCTTAAAAGACTTACAAAGCATTTAAAAACCATAAGAGCACTTTCGTTCTAACATTCTTTTATCTGTCATTCGATAACGGCTACATAGACAAAATTATTTTTTATACCATCATACTAAGTTTATATCCTAATCCTAAGTTTAAGAAAAATATCCTAAGTTTTCTTAATTAATGCTTACAATCAACCCATCTTAGGATATTTTAATTTATAATTACAGCAGACGATATTTTTATTATGTTTTATGAATAAATTTATTTATAGTTTTTGATCTCATTATGATAACTATGGTAACAGAGTTAGAGTTCAAATACCGAAATCGTTTGAAGGCTACTCTTCAGTTCAAACTGTTGAAAAACAATATGATTTATTTTTTGCTTAAAATATCTAAAAACATTGAACATACTACAACATACAGTAACTGGAACCGGAGACGAAATAGTGTTTTAAAAGTCATAACTTCCATGTTAGCAGAACTATAAATTGTGACCTAATACTTTATCTTACACAGTATAATGCATAGGGAAAATATTTTGACGGGATCGAAATTCCTAATTCGAGTTCTTGACGAAAGAGCACGTTACAAACATCTGATGTGTGTGTACATGTATGTGCATGTGTGTGTGTGTTTCTGTGTGTCTGTCCGTGCGTGTGTGTGTATGTGTGTGTGTGCGTGTGTGTGTACATGTATGTGTGTGTACATGTATGTGTATGTGTGTGTGTTTCTGTGTGTCTGTCCGTGCGTGTGTGTGTATGTGTGTGTACATGTAGGTGTATATGTGCACGTGTGTGTGTGTACATGTATGTGTGTGTACATGTATTTGTGTGTGCTTCTGTGTGTCTGTCTGTGCGTGTGTGTGTGTACATGTATGTGTGTGTACATGTATTTGTGTGTGCTTCTGTGTGTCTGTCTGTGCGTGCGTGTGTGTGTGTGTACATGTATGTGTGTGTACGTGTGTTTATGTGTGTTTGTCCATGCGTGTGCGTGTACATATATGTGTATGTGTGTGTGCGTGTGTGTACATGTGTGTGTGTGCACATGTATGTGTGTGTGTGCACGTGAAAGTGATATCTCACGAATGAGTGGAGCGTTTCGAACGAAATTTGGTAAAACTATTACAATTACACTCTGTGAATACTGGAAGATTATTGACTAAACACAATCGAATGTTCTAAAACTTCCCAAATTTTCGATTAAAATTTTGAAAAATAATGAAAAAATCAAAACTATCAATAATGTTATATAAATAAATATTTATTATGTAATTTTTTATTAAAAAAAGAATAACAATTTTTAGAAAACTAGAATAAATCGTTCTCGAGATATTGCATATTTTTCAACTAAATGTATCAAAAATAAATCACATAAAAAAGTATTTAGTATTGTAAAACATGTTCTTTCTCCATATGTAATATAATGCGATAAATTTGTTAACACCCTTCTCGTGGATCTAGTTTGTTCCATTCAAGAAAGAAGATACTTTTGGTTATAGTTTTGTATTTTGAAGCCTAACAATTCTCCAATATTCATTTATGTATAAGAAAAGATTTTCTCTCTGTTTATCTGCAACACTTGGCGATCAAATTGGCAAAGTTGGAGACTCATTCAGCGAAATATCGCCAAAATTGCAAAAATGACGCTAAATTAACGAAAAGGACGCCAAATTGAAGAATTATTAAAATATTTCAATATATGGACCATATTACTTATTGCGGATGCTATCAATATTAATAATTTTCAATTTAGAGTTGCGTGAAATATAAGCTAATTGGGTATCTCCAAGTAGTTTAACAGGTTGTCATCCGGAAGAGCGCCAAATGTACAACTCGATGTTAAAAACATTGTGCAGTGAATTTTAAACATTACTATTATTTATGGATGCCCATATCAGATTTTTTTTATGCTATTCTTATGCAAAGCGTGGGGGGAAATGGTTAGTAAATACATATACTTTGGTAATATATTATGCTTATTTAGTTATTTATTTATTCAATTTATGTGGCAACTACAGATGAAATCCAGTTCCAGTAACCACACAGACATAAAAAGAACAGAGCATAAAATGCAAGAATGCTAAGTAGAATACATGTCGAGTGGATTGAAACAAGCTTTTTACTTTCCTTATATACATATAATGTATAAGGAAAGTATTGTGACGGGGTTGAAAATTCGAATTCAAGTTTTCGACGGGAGAACGGTTTCAAGCATCCCTGAACATGAATCAGGCGTTTTCGAGATGATGATGTCTGTGTGTGTATGTGTGTGTCAGTGAGTCTGTAGAGACGATAACTGACGAACGAATGGAGCGATTCGAACAAAATTTGGTACAAAAATTACAATCCATGAATACTGGAAGCCTATTGTTTTTATACGCAATCGGATGTTCAGAACCCCCCCCCCCTAAATTTTCGAGTGAAATTTTAAAAAATCATAAAAAAAATTAAACCCTTTAATAAAGTTACGTAAATAGTCATTTCTTGTGTAAATTTTCATTAAAAAACGATTGACATAAATTTTAAAACGCTAGCATGAACCATTCTCGAGATATTTTTTAAATAAATTTATCAAAAAATCCCATAAATTAAAAAAATAAGTATTAACTGTTGAGAAGCATGTTCACTTTTCATATGTAATATCCTGCGATAAATTTGGGGACACCACTCTCGTGGATCTAGCTCGTTCCACTCATGAATAAAGATACTTTGAGTAATACTTTTTTATTTGAACACCATTAGTCATTTTTCTGCTATAAGAATAACTTATTTCTCCGTCCATAACGCTTGGCGAGATTTTGGCGACGAATATGGCGAAATTTCGTCAACTTGGCGACGTTTTAAAATGTTGCCAAATTAGCGAAAATCTTGCCAAATGAATAAAAATGACGCTAAATCAATGAAACTGACGACGAATTGACGAAAATTCAATATCTTGTAAATAATATAAGTATCAACTATAAGAATAACTTTTTTTTTTACTGTAAAAGTAGTATATTCATTGCATTATATAAGGAAAGTCATGTGCTGCCCACATCAGATTTTTTTTTAAATGGGCAGGAGTCAGATTAAAAACGTCAATATCAGTACAATAGGTATTATATAGATCAACAAATTTTTAAATAGAAAAGCTCTTAAAGTAATTGTGTTTAACAGTAGTATTGTGAAATAATGTTTTCTTTTCTAGTACTATTATTACTAATATTATACTTAAACAGGTATACAGAATTCTAGTCAAGAAAGAAAAAAGGGACAATCAATAGTATTATTTAAAAGTTTATAGTAAAACAAGAGGCAGGGCCATTTTCTTCGCTTTTTAAAAGACATTAAATTAATTTTTGCCTAAGTTCCCTAATATGCATATCATAATTTACGTCTGCATAGAGACAACAGACAAACATACAGGCAAAAGTAATATCCAACCAGCAGTAGGAGAATTTTTTTTAATGTGTGCTTACTCGCATACCTCAAGCGGAGATTTCCCAAGAAACAGTATCTTATTGATACTAATCTATATGAAACTAGTATAGTAAATATGTTAAACCCGTTCTTCCTACATACCCCTTTATTACCATATGCTTGCCCAGCTGTTACAGAAGTTCATTTACCTTGCACAACCGCAGATTGCGCCAACAGCGGAATTGTTGCCATTCTTGAAGTCGATTATATTGGGCCATTAAAAACTTAGAATTGATAATGCTGCATTCTCGGTGTAATTCATGTGTTAAATAACGTAATTTAGGTACATGTAATTATGGGGATCTGGTATTTTATGACAGCAGTAGATAGCTGAATTGAATATATATCAGATTATTTAATAAATTTCTCTACTATATATGATACTAGACAATGTACCGGCTATGCCTGAGATATAAGATAAGCGGTCGTGACGTCGCCAAGGGTCACCCACGCTGCAAAATATAATTTGTTGTTGTTGTTATAAGCGGGCGTGCTGATAAAGCATTCTTTGATTTTCGAAAATTAGTTCTAATTTCCGGTGAACGAAATTTAAAGAACGCTTTAAAGATAACAATAATTAATTTAAAGCTACACCTGCTTGTAACAACCACCATGATAAGAACAACACAAAATCTGATGTGGGCGGCACATGACTTTTCTTATATAATACAATGAATTTACTACTTTTACAGTAAAAAAAATAGGTTATTCTTATGGTAGATACTTATATTCTTTCCCAGACATTGAATTTTCGTCAATTAGTCGTCATTTTTATCCATTTGGTGATGATTTTTGTTAATTTGACAACATTTAAAAAGTCGCTAAGTTGGCGACATTCTACCAAATCCGTTGCCAAAATCTCGCCAAGTGTTATGGATGGAATAATAAGTTATTCTAATAGTGGATAAATGACTATTGGCGTTCAAATACAAAAGTATTACTCAACGTATCTTTTCTCATGAATGGAACGAGCTAGATCCATAAGAATGATGTCACCCAATTTATTGCATGATATTACATATCAAAAGTGAACATGTTTCTCAACAGTTAATATTTTTTTTTAACTTATAGGATTTTTTGATAAATTTATTTGAAAAATGTGCAATATTTCGAAAACGGTTCATGCTAGCGTTCTAAAGTTTATGTCAATCGTTTTCTAAGGAAAAATTACATAAGAAATATCTATTTGTGTAACTTTATTAAAGATTTAGATATTATGATGATATTTTCGAAATTTCACTCGAAAATTTTGGGGGTTCTGAACACTCGATTGTGTTTAAAACAATAGGCTTCCGGTAATCACGGATTGTAAGACTCACTGACACACACACACACACACACACAGAGAGAGAGAGAGAGAGATCACCTCAAAAATGTTCGATTCGTCATCAGGGATGCTTGAAACATGCTCTCCTGTCGAAAACTCGAATTCGAATTTTTTCCACCCCGTCACAATATACTTTCTTTATGCATTATAGCATGTATATAAGGAAAGTAAAAATCTAGCAGAGGCGCATCAACTCGGGCCCTGAATGCCAAATTTCGTGCCCGTACGAGGCTTAGATATCACGCTACATATTATAAAACACACACCGACAGACATTTTTCTTTTGTTATATATAGCTGTACAAGAGCAGAGCATTTGATAGATATCTGTGAAATTTTTAACGATAGACTCTGAAAATAACAATTTAATTGTCTCTAAGTTTTGCATTTCTTCCTTGGTTGAGACTTATTTCAATATCTTAATCGACCGTCAAGATGCATCAGTTTCATTTCTCATTCAATAGCTTCATAAACAGTTTTTCGTTATATATACAGTTTCATAGAAGCGAAGCTGGATATTGGACTATTTTCTAACTTTCATACAACAATGGTTATTCATATCCAATGCAATAAAGCGAAGCTGAATATTGGGATTTAATTTAAAAGAATGTAATTAAAAATTTGGAGAAATGACTTCGAAGTGCTAAAGGGCTTTGCTGGAGAGCGCGCTCCCTTGAAATTAACTGTAGCGTGACCCAACTCTCATACCAGAATGACCCGATCCGACCTTGACCCCGAACCGTGACCCGACTTTCTCATGCCAGAATCAATTTTTAGTAGTCTTTTTTTTCTTCGAATTTTACAAGAAAATATTTTCAAAAATTGGTATCATGGATCTCAATGATTACAAATATAGTGTGTTACCTTTCACTTTAAAGTACTTGAAAAAATCTTTCGATTGATACCATACTTGACAATGTATCCCCGGGGGTGGGTAACTCCCCACCCCCTAAGAAAGGCCAATGACGTCGCGAACAAAAATTGTTCCGTGGTTATTTTTCAGAACTATGATTGAAACTATAAAGCCTCGTGATCACTGAGCCATAAATAAACCCTTTTAGACATGATCATGTCAAATTTTGTCCAATGTTACCATGTTAAAATATATATAATTTCAAATAAATTTCGAAGTTTTAACTCGGATTATAAAAAAAATTGTTTTGGATAATTTTAGACTTTTTGATAACAAAGCAGGATACAAAGTTTCGTGTAAATATATTAATATTTGTGGCTGCTATCGTGCACACAAGAAATCGACCACAGACAGACGGACATCACTGTAAAAGTACTCAAAGGAGGTCTTAAAACATAGATCGGAATCAAAATTTCAAAATCAAAAATTTTCGTGAAAACAATACTTACATACTACGTGTGAGAAAGTAAAAATATAGTAATTTGAATAAATATAGTATGATTATTCGTATCGGATGATTATTCTTAACGGTACGTATGAGAAAGTAAAAATATAGTAATTTGAATAAATATAGTATGATTATTCGTAGCGGATGATTATTCTTAACGGTACGTATGAGAAAGTAAAAATATAGTAATTTGAATAAATATAGTATGATTATTCGTATCGGATGATTATTCTTAACGGTACGTATGAGAAAGTAAAAATATAGTAATTTGAATAAATATAGTATGATTATTCGTATCGGATGATTATTCTTAACGGTACGTATGAGAAAGTAAAAATATAGTAATTTGAATAAATATAGTATGATTATTCTTATTGGTCATAAGCAAAATGATTTTAAGAATTTACTGTGTATATTCCAAATTTTCAAAAAACGTTTTTTTTTTTATGCTGAATTATAATATAGGAGTTTTTAGCAGCATTTTAAAACAAGCTCTAAAAAAAAATTAGCACAGAAACGACATTTATAGAAAGTCAAACATCATTTTCCCAAATGACAACATTTAAATACACTCACGGACAATAAAAGTTGCTCACCAAGAAGGAAGCATAGGATGGACATGAAATTATATTGATGGAAGGATACAGATGAATGATATACATAATCGCAGAAACAGCGCAGCAGAACACATACAGAGGGAGCTCTGGTACACAGTCCGGTCATCCTCCATAGCGCGTCGCACCGCCTCGTGCTGCGATACAAGCAGCAATACGGTCCGGCATGATGTCGAACAGACGCCTCATGTTGTTCTGCAGCAGACGAGTCCACACCTGTTGGACGTTACGTTCGAAATCCCGAAGATTGCGGCAACGAGGCAGCTGGCGTTTCAACTCGTCCTACACATGCTCGATTGGGGACAGGTCTGGGGAAGCGGGCAGGACATGGAAGTGTCTGGACATGACTCAGGCAGACCTGAACCACCCCAGCCGTGTGCTGCCGGGCATTATCCTGCTGGAATTGCGCACCTGGAATCCCAGCAAGGACTAGGAGCACATGGGGTTGTAGAATCTCATCCACGTACCGCTGGCCCGTCAATGTTCTAGGTACAGTACTATAGCGAATCGGCTGTCGTAAGCTATGGCTCCCTAGCCCATGATGCCTGCAGTGGGGCTGGTGGGGCGTTCGATAACGAGGTTGGAATTGCGGCGTTGTGCAGGGAACCTCCACACCCGGACACGCTGATCATCGGTCCCCAAAATGAAGCGGCACTCATCGCTAAACGCCACATATCGCCAATCTATGGCGTTCCACGTTGCTCTGGCCCGGCACCACTGCAACCGGAGCCGCCTATGTTCCCGTGTTAACGGTAGCACACGTAAGGGACGCTGGGATCGCAGATTCGGCTCCTTTAGGCATCTAGATATGGTTCGTGGACACACAGGAGTCGCTACGTCTGTCTGTATCGCGGATCGGGTCGCCTTGGACTCTATATGTGCCTGTCGCAAGATCATTCGATCCTCTCTACTCTTGGTATGCCTGGTCCGTCCAGATCGGGACCTCCGTGTCTGCGTGGCGTCTCGTGACCAGTGCTCCCAACATCGCCGGACGGTGTAGTCCGAATGATCCACGTGACGGGCTATCCGGTGCGCTGATCACACTGCAGTTTTCAGCCACATGATCCGGCCTCTTTCGAAGTGCGTCAGTTGCATATATCGACGTTTCTGGCGTCTACCCACCATTCTTTTCACTCCGTACTCGTGCTTGTGTCGGCTGAAGCTTCTCCTGTTGATGGGGCGTCGACTACACGACACTTCATAAGGCCGCTGGCTCATGCTTGCAGTGCCACTCACGGGTGTACGGTCATGCGCAATCACACCAGACTGGGATCATTTGCATACGAGGCCGCCCACTAGCTATTTACATCATTTCGCGATTGCACCATGTTTTCTTCTTGGTGCGCAACTTTCATTCTCCGTGAGTGTAGTTGGAATACTTGTTTACATTTCTGATCTAGTCGCGCAGCGATGTTCGCGCACTTTTGACGTAATGTTATTAAAATCTTAACGGTTTTAACATAAACATATTAAAAAGAGGACATAATTTAAATTCCATTTAAAATAAAAAAAATAGGAGAAAATAGTAGTTTCTTCAACGGCTACTCTTAGTAATAATAGGTTGAACGGCTTTTCCAACGAAATGATAAAAACTGCACCAGAACAGAAATTTTGACGATTTCGACGAAAGACTAACTCGAGGTTCCGGAATCAAAAACAATTTTGAGTTTTCGAGACGCCCGACGACTGTTTTCAGCGGAGAGTCCCGTCTCTTGGCGGAAAGATCAAACGGCTTCCACGTTTTGTTTGTGATTCTGAAAACAGAGTTTGCCGCAATGAAATACGGCGGAGACAGTTGTATTTTTATTTGCATTCAAGTGAAGGGAATTTTTATTCTGGTGTACCTTTTTTATTCCTACACCTAGTCCTAGTAAGTAACTGTTTCTATAGAAAAAAATGGTTAATTTTTTTTTTAATTTAGGAATTTTAAAAGCTTATAATAAATGATTCTTCACTGAAATAGCGTCACTATAATTTGTGTTTTGACTACAAATTTTCGGACTCAGTAGACGAACAAAAGTCTAAAAAAAAAAAATGTTCAGGACATTCTTACAAAATTGAACAAATAAACTTACCCAATTCCCCCATTCATTCCCATGTCATCAATTTTTAAGTTAGTCATCATTTCCTTTGTTTCATATTATCTTCGTTTTACACGCGAACTCTTCTAGTACCTTGGTTTCCTTCGGTTTTCCAAAGAACTCCAAAGAGTTGCCAATAAGGAACCTGTAAAAAATGTGTTTTCCACTTTCTTCTTTATATTCCTTTGGGGTTCTTCTGTGTCTTTTTAGCCTACTTTTCGTCTTGGGTCTCATATATTCTTGTTCAGACTTGACTCGTCTTTTAGGGAAATCCCTGTTGTGTTTTAGTGCATGTCAGTCTTGTGTTGTTACTTCTCGTTTCCGATTGGCTGGACTGTTCTTTATTTTGCTTTCTGATTGGTGCTCTTTTAATCCAAATCTTGGGAATCTAATGCCTTTGCTTCTTCCTTTCACTGTCATTCCTCTTTTGAACTATGGGTACGTTGGTTCTCTTGCACTGACGAAGAGAATCCAGCAAATCCTTGAAACAGCTGTATGCTGCATTATTGTTTTATTTGTGCTTTTATACATTACTTAAGTTTTCCTTATCATTTCCTTTGTTCCATATTATCTTCGTTTTGCAAGCAAACTCTTCTAGAACATTGGTTTCCTTCGATTTTCCAAAGAATTCTGGCAATCACGAAAAACCCCACCCGAGAACTGTTGTCAAGTTGTTGATGATAAACATGTTGTTAATGATGATGATAAAACTGCTCGCTTGGGGGGAAATGTTTGAAAAGAAAAAACTGCTGCTTAATTTTTGTCGGTTTGGTTGAAATAGATTTTGTTTTGTTTCCGAATTAAGAACATTTTGAACACAAAACTTAATCGTAAGTGAATCCGTTTGGTGGAACCCGCCTTTATGTTCTTTGTAATATTCTTTTTAGAATAGCCATTGTGTTGGACACTTGAATTAATGTTAGAAGACGCTTTTAGTTAAAGAAAAAACTTCTTGAAACACTTCTTTTACACTATAAAAATTGATACTTACTAGGACTAGATGTAGTAGAACAAGAAAGATTAATCATGCATAAAGTATTGATTATGAAACACTTTCTAACTGAAATGCAATTTTATTTAAACATTTCTAAAATGCGATACATTCAGCGGTGATATTTTTAAAATTATCACAGTACTACAATAGTTTATTATACTTGGAAACTTAAAGCTTCTTAAAAAAGGCAATGCTATAAAATGCTACCGTCTGCTTCTATATGAAAAATCAATGAAAATTGCATTCATATCACTTATATTCCAGACTCCTGAGCTAAAGAATTTTACGTTAAAAAACTCGGCAATTTTTATACAACTTATCTTACAATTGGTTTATTTACATTCTGCATACGTTAAAATTAGGCTTCGCTGTAGATATAATCAAAGTTTAAAGATCATTTAAAATAAAAAATATTGTAATTGCGTAGGCACAGAATTTAGATACACAGATAATATGCAAAAATAAAGTGGTTTTAAGACGGATGCAACACTAAATATAAATATAAACGCTCCTTAAAAATCACGATTTTCACTAAGAAAAAAAAATGGATGCTATATTTTATTTTGCAATAGTAAGTCACATAATCTCTTTATATAATATGGGTGTTATTATTATCTTAATTTTTATTTAAAAAGCTACATATTTTGATGAAATTTTTTTCATACATTTTATGTGATAATTTAAATATTTCCTAAAATTTTCAATGCAGTTTGTGAATTTTAACTCCGCTTAAAATATGTTTGAAAAATTAAGTCCCATAGGATTCAATGCATTGCATTTTTTCAAACACGGGTTAAATCCAAAACTAATTGGGTAAAATTATTCTTTTACATTCTCGTATGTTCCACAGACCGTCTCAACAACATATTAAAATTTCATTTTAATAAAGTCATCGTGCGACTACGGCAGTCATCGTGCGAACGGACAGACAGACAGAATGAACAAAGTCATAAATGCTTTACAACTATGTTAAAAAGTGTTAATGAAAGGATACATCACAATAAAAAATCACTTCCCTTGACTGCAAAAACACTGAACATGACTTACCCTACACGAGGAGATGACAGCACTTATTTCACATCAAACTATTGATGTATATGATCCATGACACAATGTTTTAACAATGACTTGTCCATTATCGTTCTGAAATCTTTTGGATGACAATGTATAAAACCATATCGATTTCGTGCAAATATAGATTGACAATTAGAAATATTGCTATCCTACGTTAAGCAATATAGTCCGTATATTAACCGATTTTTGTTATTAGAAAACATTAAATTTTCATCAAATTTGCAGTCATTTTCGTTAATTAAGCGTTATTTTTGCCGATTTGTCAACATTTTTATCCATTTGGCAAAACATTTTCAAAATGCCACCATTGGCGATATTCCGGTAAATTTATCGTCAAGATCAATCTGTTAAAGGATACTTATTGTAATGCAACTTTTTCTACACATAAACTTTCCGTCGCAATACTTTTCCTATACATACATTTTCCGTCGCAATACTTCTCCGATACATACTATGTATATAGGGAAAGTAATATGTATCATTCTATGTATGTCGAGAAAGAATATATATTGTTCATTCGTTCGTTACTGATTCCCCCGTAGTGAAGAGGCGCCTACGCACCACGTCCACAAGACGCCCCACGGTATCCCTGGCGAAGGGGAGAAGATTTGCAGTTTCATTTTTATAGATGCTCCCTGAGGAACGGAAGTCTGGCTTGGCATCGACATGACAACATCCATGCCCGCTGGCGAGATTCGAACCCGCAACCCGGCAATCCAGCGATCAGACGGAAACGCATGCCCCTAACCGCTCGACCACCGGATCTGCAATATATATTGTACTATGTATATAAGGAAAGTAATGTGCATTATATTATGTATGTCGAGAATGTAATATACATTGTACAGTGTAGGGAAAATAATATACATTATACTACGTATGTAGAGAAAGTAATATATACATTGTACTATGTATGTAGGGAAAGTAATATACATTATACTACGTATTCAGGGAAAGTAACAATTATCTCCAAAACTCAACAAGTACTAAATTCGTGAAATACATTTTAACTATCAACATGAAACGAGGTATTAATCTCTTTCCAAACAGGTTACACACAAAATAACGTGACAAGGCTGTCATGTCATAACCATTACCCACTTGACAATAGGAAAATGAATAATATTCACAGTTAGGTATGCCAAAAGCATCTATCACTCTTTTCAAGGTTGGTGTTTGGATGTACGCATGAATCCCCCAACAAGGACACATTCCTGTTTTATCCTTCTTGCAGGTTAATTGATGTGTCTTCTTGATATACGAGCAATAGCTCATGTTTCTTTTTAGATTGTTTGGACGAGACGTGAACGAGTTATGAATAATGATTATAATTGATTAGATATTGATTTGTCGTTATTGGTGAAATTGTTTCCAGGAAACATAAGAAAGTTGAAGGAAATACATACTTATTACTTTCCCTGCAATACATCGTAATGTATAGGGAAAGTATTGGAATCATGTCGAAAATCGCAACTCGAGTTTTCGTCGGATGTACACGTTTCAAGATCTCTAGAATACGAAAACACCATTTTCACGTCTGTGTGTGTGTGTCTGCCTGTCTGTGCAGATTTTGTATCCACTCTAGCTAAAAAAGTAATGGACCTAATTTTATAAATTGTAAAGTATTGTGACGGTGTTGAAAATTCAAATTCGAGTTTTTGAAGGAAGAGCGCGTTTAATTAATTCAAATCAAGAGTTTTTAGATGATGTCTGTGCGTTGTATGTATCTATGCATCTATGTATCTATGTTATATCAATGTATCTATGTTAGGTGTCTGTGTGTGTGCATGTGAAAGTGTGGACGCGATATCTTACAAATAAATAAAGCATTTCGAAAAAAATTTGGAATTGTTAGTTGAATCAGTAAATACTGGAACCCTATTAATTTTAAACATAATCGAGTGACTGGAAATTTCTTGCACCCCCCCCCCCCAAATTTTTCAATATTTTTTAATTATTTAAAAATCAGGATCTTTAATATACAATACATAATCCCTTCACAATGATAAACACATAATCATTTCATAATCATAATGATAAATGCAGTTAACAACCTTCAATACTATAAAATACATAATCATTTCATATGCAATTTTTCATTGGAAAACAAATAACACAAACTTTAGAAAGATATATTAAACAGTTCTCGAGATGTTGCCAACTTTTTAGATAATTTTTATCAAAAAATTAAATGAAATTAAAAAAGTAGTACGTATTACCCAATAAGTTCATTTTCCTTATAAAATATTACACTATTAACATCAGTCTCGTGATTCTAATTCGTTCCCTTCACAGGCGATTAGTCGAAAATTATACCAAGTTGTGAAAAACGATTATTGATCTAAAAACTGGATTTTATGCAGAACATTTTTATTCCTAGCTGTTTATATCTATTTTTATAACTTGAAGATATTTCGAATGAAATTAAGCAAAGAGAAATAAAAATTCGCTCGGAAAAAAACTTTTATATTCAGATAATTATCATCTGCCGAAGCGTTATTTTTGCATTTACATATATATATACTAGCAGTATACTTGTTCTTCGTACGAAAAATATAATATAAAGAAACTTAACATTCACAAATATGTGTAAATTCCTATAGTAATCTAAATGACATTGTTATTCAAAATATTCTATTAAAATATTTAATTTAATTCTTCTAAAAATATATAAGAATCCTGGGCTTGATATACAAAATTATCTTCACAAAGCATCCTGGTCACGTTTGTAAACAAATTTAAAAAAAATATATTTTTTAATTCTCGCAAAACGACAGAAATTATCTAGAAAATCGTACTTAATTATGCAACATACTAAATTTTCATCGATTTAATAAATTTAGCGTCCTTTTATCAATTTGGAGGCATTTTCATCAACTGAGCAACATTTTAAAAAGCTGTCAAATTTATCGCCAAGTGGGACTGTAGAACTGACAGTTCCACTTGGCGACAAATATACGAAACATCACCACAATACTATCTCCTAACAAAACACAATTAATTTCATTTATTTGGCTCAATTTTATCTATTTCAAGATAAAATCAATTTTATCTATTTCAAGATTTTTATGGATTTACACATATTTTTATCAATTTGGTGACATTTTAAAAACTCGCTAAATGTGTGACTAAGTAGGACGGTTGGACTGACAGACAAATGCTACCGAAACATTCTTTCAGTACTCTCTTCTAACAAAACAACATTAATTTTATTGATATAGCATCGTTTTTATCAATTTGGCGACATTTTCGTCAATTTGGTCATGTTTAAGAAAAGTTACCAGCTTAGCGATATTCCACCTAATTCGTAGATCTGAATTTGCAGATCTGAAGAATAAAACATCCTGATCCTGTTTGTATATACTAAATGAAAACACTAAAATTGTATTAGAAGATATACCGTTCTACTTTTATTCTATTTCAACAATCGGCTAAATGAGTTTATTAGCTAAACACAATATATAAGTTTGAAAACTCTTTGTCAAAATAAATGAAAGTGGTGTAAGCAGTCGGGAATTAATGTAATTAAAAGAAAAATCAAACTGTTTATTTATAACATATATTTTTATATTCATTTATTTATTATTCAAATCAAAAAACTAATAATAAAAATTAATAAACACATTTGATTTAATTGCATTGCTGAACAACATGATATAAGAAAGAATCTTCTTCATAAAATTCTGATAATTAAATAAATATTTTGATTTCCTAATACTTTTCATTGTTGGGAAGGCCTGTGAAAAATAAACTATACAGTTTCCATTTAAATTCATGTTTCAAACCTGCGATTTTTAAAAGTGAGTAACAAGTACAATAAACTCTTACAAAACTCAGAGATAGAGTTTTAATTCACTTTCACGTTTTAAACCAGCGATTCCAACCTTTTTTCATTTGGAGGAACCAGAGTTAGAGAGTAGAACTCCTAGGGAAAAGTTTTAATTTTCATTAATATCTCGACAGCTCCTGGTTTTAGAAACTCGAAACATAGACTAAACTTTAAGGGGGGCTTTTTCAAGGCTACCCACAAAATTTAATTTAATTCGGTTCAGCTGTTCTCCCATGATAATGAGACAAACATACAGACAGACAGACAGATTTTCAGTTTTATTTATATAGAGTAGCAGCATACCCGTTCTTCGTACGGAGTATACAATATAAAAAAACTTATAATTCGCAATCATGCGCAAATTTTGTTAAAATATTAAATTTATTGCTCATGAAGAGAAGTTTAAGAATATCTGTTCTCATTATGGAAAATTGTCTTCACGGGCAGATATGAAGAATAAAACATCCTGGCCCCTTTTGTAAGCAAATTTACAAAAAAAAAAAAGAATTGAATCAATATGCAACCGCGTACTACTTATATTGTCGCAGATTAGAAAATATGCCAGTGTGTTAGTAGAAGCTTACTCATATTGCATTATGAGTCTCAAAAATATTTGCCAAAATAAAAGAGATGACGTAATAAATTGAAAGTATCAAAAATCCCCGTAATCTTAATACCAGAAAGTCGTAATTGATTCCAATATATGCCAATATATATCAAAATATATGCCAATATACCTGTACCACTTATATTCTCATAGATTAGAAGATATACCCGTGCATTTGTAGCAGATAACTCGTACAACGTACTATATATGAGTTTCAACAATTTTCGTCATAATGAAACAATTGCATAATAATTTGAAAATATCAATAATCCCTGAATCAACTGTCCCCGAAAATATCAATAATAATGATGTTTAAACGTGAAGACCGTAATTGATATTATCCAGTCAAAATGCAATGTCAATGAAATTTATTTTTCATACATATTTTTATTATTCAAATCGGAAAAGATTTAATAAAAATCGTATGCCGCAAAACACATTGGATCCGTTGCTAAGCGACATGATATCAGTTGCTTCAAATAAATTGATGGAAATCATATCGTCTAAATTATACTATCTCTATGGAACGTTTGGCGACATTTTCGACAGTTTAGCGATATTTTAAAAAATCGCCAAATTTATCGCCAAGTGGGACTGTAGATCTGACATTCCCACATGGCGACAAATTGACAAAATGTCATCACAATACTATCCCCTAACAAAGCACAATTAATTTCATTTATTAAGCGCGATTTTATCAATTCCATGATATTTTTATGGATTTACAAATATTTTTATCAATTTGGTGATATTAAAAAAATTCGTTAAATGTGTTACTAAATACGATGGATGGACTGACCGACAAATGCTACAGAAACATCATTTCAGTACTCTATTCTAAAAAAACAAATTTAATTTCATTGATTTGGGTCATTTTTATCAATTTGGAGACATTTCCACTAATTTGGTAAAGTTTAAGAAAAGTTACCAAGTTATTTAGAGATATTCCGCTAAATTCGTAGCTCTAAATTTGCAGATCTGAAGAATAAAATATCCATATCCCGTTTGTATATACTAAATGAAAACACTAAAATTGTATTAAAAGATACATACACCCGTTCAACTTTTTTTCTGCTTCAACAATCGGCTAAATGAATTTATTGGGTAAACACAATATATGAGTTTATTAGCTAAACGCAATATATGAGCTTGAAACCTCTTTGCTAAAATAAATGAAATTGATGTACGCAGTCCGCAATTTATATAATTAAAGGAACAATCAAACCGTTCATTTATAAAATATATTTTTACATCCATTTATTTATTATTCAAATAGAAAAAATAATAATAAATATTAACAACACATTTAATTTCATTCCGTTGCCGAGCAACATGATATAAGATAGAATCTTCTTCGTAACATGCGAAATTAAATAGCCATTTTGATTTCTTTATACTTTTCATCGTTGAGTAAAAGCTTGTGAAAGAGGAACCATGGAGGTAGATTTTTCCATTTAAATTCATGTTTCAATCAATTCATGTTTTCCTATAGTGACTAATTAATGCAAAAATCCTGCACCAAACTCGAAAATAAAGTTTTATTTCATTTTGACGTTTTAAACAAACGATTTTCATCCTTTCCGTTTGGATAAACCACGGAGTTGGAGAGTAGAACTCCTAGGAAAAAGTTCCGTTTTTCAATAATATCTCGACAACCCCTGGTCTTAGAAACTCGAAACTTAGACTAAATTTATGGGGGTATATTTCAAGGCTGTCCACAAAATTTCATTAAATTTGGTTCAGTCGTTTTCTTGTGATGATGAGACAAACGAAAATTTCGTTTTTTACTAATATCTCGAGAACCACTGGTCGTAGAAACTCAAAACACGGACTAAATTTTAAGTGGGGCTGCTATTTCTAGACTATCCACAAAATTTCATCAAATTCGGTTCAGCCGTTCTCCCGTGATGATGGGACAAACAGACAGACAGACAGACAGATTTTCAATTTTATTTATATAGATTATCATAACTATCAGGAACCTTACTTCCCATTACAGACAGTTGATTCCCCTGCAACTTTCAGTAACATGCTTGCAAATGTTTTACAGTGCACAATATTAAGAGAAAATCAAAACGAAATAAATCTATCCTTTAGGGTATGGGCATGCATCAGTAAGAACAGTAAATCTGGGCAAAGGTGAATGGCATTAACCTTTCCCCATTGTTAATCGTCAGGGGACATCTTCAGATTGCAGTCTGCGCATCCTAATCTCTGACGCAACTAACCCAGTTCCGCGGCAATTAAATGAATTCGAATCACGACAAAGCAATGTCACATACAGCAATATCTTGTATCCGGCCCATGATATGTTACTATTGCTTAATGAACCTCTTCGGACTAGCAATTAAGAAGGTTAAAGACCTTGGATGGGCATGAAAACTCATGGCTTAGGTGAAAGTAATAAATTGATTCGAACGTGGGAGGTTGGATTTATTTTTTATTTTTAGTAGAAAATTAGTTAGTCGGTGTGTGTGTGTGGGGGGGGGGATATTACAGTATAAATTTTGAAACATATGTACGAAGGTTTATAGGTTAGATATTTATTTATAGTAATTCAAATGTAGTATGTTCAAATGTATGATATTAAGACTTATGTGTAGTATGTTATTCAAATGTATTATATCCAGAGGTAGTATATTAAGATTTAGTTGTAGTATGTTATTCAAATATGTACTTTATACTATTGTATAGATTAAGGACCTGCAGTCTTTTATTATCAGTGAATATCAGCTCTATGTTAAATTCCTCCAAGAAGCACAGATAATATGTTAAATTTTTCCAAGAAGCATCAGTAATATTCATCAGTAATTTTAACAGATTTTTTTTTTATTTAAAATATTATTGTGCAAATTGTGGTTGAAACATTAAATTCTAAGCAAAATTTGACAAAAAATATCTTATTAAGCTACATGTTTAATTTAAATTTCTTTAGAAAAATTTTATGTTTTAAACATGTCTACTATTTATTCAGTTAATACTTTTGCTACGATTCTTTTATATTCCTTGGAATATACAACATAAAATTGCGCAAGGATTTTTAAATGCTTCTGGTATTAGATTTAATAAATTCCTACTGCCATGTATAGTGATAAAATGAGAAAATTTAAACAGTTCTTACTTTAAAAAGGAAAAAAAAATAACTACAAATTTTAATACTAATTTCATTCACGATTGTATCAAATACATAATAAGAACTACGTACAAAATTTTTTAAACCTCTACCTAAATTACAAAAAAAAAAAGCTTTAGCATTTTTAAAACATGAATGTCGGCAAAAGATAAACACGTCGAAAAAATATATTTTCATTTGTGAGTTGTTTCTAAAAACATTAATAATTTCTTAAATTATGAAGATACAGCTTTAAAATTTCACTTACATGTTTAGAAATGTTACAGTTATAATTTGAGACAGTAAAACAGAAAATCGATATTTTGACCATTTTTAGGGTATTGTATCCAAGAAGTACAAACTTCATGTTACATTCTGCCAAACTCCATTATTTTACCTGCATACATAGTATAATGTAAAGGGAAAGTATATTGCGACGGGGTCAAAACTTCGAATTCGATTTAGCGTCGTTTTTATCCATTTGACGAAATTTCCGTTAATTTGGCAAAATTTAAAAAGTCGCCAAGTTGGCGACATTCGGCCAAATTCGTCGCCAAAATCTCGCCAAGCGTTAAGGACGGTGAAATACGTTATTCTTATAACAGATAAATGACTATTGGCGTTCAAATACAAAAGTATTATTCAAAGTATATTTTCTCATGAATGGAACGAGCTAGATCCACAAGAATGATGTCACCCAATTTATCGCATGATATTACATATGAAAATTGAACATCGCTCCCAACAGTTAATATTTTTTTTAATTTATGGGAATTTTTGATAAATTTATTTGAAAAATGCGCAATATCTTAAGAACGGATCATGCTAGCGTTCTAAAGTTTATATCAATCGTTTTCTAAGAACAAATTACATAAAAATTGTCTATTTGCGTGACTTTTTTAAAGGTTTTGATTTTTTATGATTTTTTCATAGTTTCACTCGAAAATTTAGAGTGATTCTGAACATTCGATTGTGTTTAAAAACAATAGGCTTCCAGTATTCATGGATTGTAATTTTTGTGCCGAATTTCATTCGAATCGCTCTATTCGTTCGTGAGATATCGTCTCCCCAGACTCACTGACATACATACACACACACACATACATACATATACACACACACATACATACATACATACATACATACATACATACACACACACAGAGAGAGAGAGAGAGAGGGATCACCCCAAAAATGTTCGATTCGTGATCAGGGATGCTTGAAACGTGTTCTCCCGTCGAAAACTCGAATTCGAATTTTCGATCGCGTCACAATACTTTCCTTATATATTATACTACGTATATAAGGAAAGTAAAAACTTAAGTAAAGTGTAAGGAAAGTAAAGTGCTTTCTGGGTAATAATAATAAAGACATCGATAAGATACAGTATCGTAAAATGAGACTTCGTAGGTTTTTATACATTTTAATACATTGCTAGACGATGCGTAAATCATATAAGTTGGCACCTCATGTCCATGTATATTACGTACTAAAACAAATTACCCGACATTAACCATGTTCTAAGTAAGTGACAGCTACTTAAATAATACCTCTCAGTTTCCAAATAGACAAAGAGGTTTTAATTCCAAACTACCACAACATTATAAATCCTTAGTTTAAGCACAAAAGAGAGAAAGCGGCTTTTTTTAATGCATTTGAAAATAGATGGCGGTAGCAGGCAAGCGTGAAGGAAGAGGGAGAATTATTAAAGATTTTAACAGTTCGCTCATTTAAAAAATGCATAATTAAAGAACGGATCGTTTCAGAATTTCATTTTGTTTTGTATTGGAGCAATATATAATATTTAAAGAAGCAGCTGTTAAATTATAAGCATCGGATTGCGAGTCATTTTTTTCTTATATCGCAATCGGAATAAAATCGCAAAATAAGCACACGAAAAAGATGCAGTTTTTAAGCACGAAAACTCGTTTACTAATAGTATACATTCCGTTTAAAATTTATTTGAAAGATAATTTTTTGATCTTTCCGATGGTATCAAGATAACAAATCTGTCATAATGATTTCGGTCTTCAAGGAACTTATTTGTGTAAAAATAAGTCTGAAACATAAAATAACTAAAAAACTAATTTAAATTTTTAAAAAATCTGATCTAGGCAATAAATTTACTACTTTTACAATAAAAAAATAGGTTTTTCTTAAAGTAGATACTTATATTCTTTCCAAGATATTGAATTTTCGACAATTAGTCGTCATTTTCATTGATTTAGCGTCATTTTTATCCATTTGGCGAGATTTCGTTAATTTGGCAACATTTAAAAAGTCACCAAGTAGGCGACATTCCACCAAATAAGTCACCAAAATATCGCAAAGCGTTATGGATGGAAAAATAAGTTATTCTTATAGCAGATAAATGACTATTGGCGTTCAAATACAAAAGTATTACTCAAATATCTTTTCTCATGAATGGAGCGATCTAGATCCACGACAGTGATGTTACCCAATTTATCGCATGATATTACATATGAAAAGTGAGCATGTTTCTCAACAATTAATGTTTTTTTCTTAATTTTTGGGATTTTTTAATAAATATATTTGAAAAATATGAAATATCTCGAGAACGGTTCATGCTAGCGTTCTAAAGTTTATGTCAATCGTTTTCTAAGAGAAAAATTACATAAGAAATGTCTATTTGCGTAACTTTATTAAAGGTTTTGATTTTTTGATGATTTTTTCAAAATTTCACTCGAAAATTTAGGGGGGTTCTGAACATTCGATTGTGTTTTAAAGCAATAGGCTTCCAGTATTCACGGATTGTGAATTTTGTACCAAATTTCATTCGAATCTGTTCATTCGTTTGTGAGATATCGTCTCCACAGACTCACTGACACACACACACACACACACACACACACACATAGATATCACTTCAAAAATGTTCGATTCGTGATCAGGGATGCTTGAAACGTGCTCTCCCGTCGAAAATTCGAATTCTCGACCCCGTCACAATACTTTCCTTATACATTATGTATATAAGGAAAGTAAAAAACAGCGCGTTCCCCGGTTCTAAAGTACCTGTGTACCAAATTTCATGACCGTACGAAGCTTAGATTTCTCGCTACAGACTGCGCACACACACAGACACATATACTCACACAAACATATTTCTTTATTATGTAAGATTGTAAAGAAAGTAGAATGATACTCTCAATCTGGACTAATAAATTCTTACCAGCAGATTGAAAATCAAGTATCATATTTATAGAGCAGATACGTCCAGTTCATAAAAAAGAAACGCTTTAAATTACTCAAATTTTATAGAAATAAGCTTTTGTGTAAAGAATATAAATTTTCCTCAAATATTTTATTTGATGAATTGTCCCTATTTATAGAGACAACTATTGGTGACTATTAAAGTGGATTTAGAAGTCAAAGGCCCACCACGAAACAAATTTTACTTTCTTATTCTATGTCATATCGCATAGAGAAAATATATTTTTTCGCGAAAATTTTCAATTTGGAGATTTTGATGCCAATATATATTTAAAACATCTGATGTGGGCAACACATGACTTTCCTTATATAATGTAATGAATTTACTACTTTTACAGTAAAAAAATAGGGTTTTCTTATAGTAAATACTAATATTCTTTCCAAAACATTGAATTTTCGACAATTTGTCGTCATTTTCATTGATTTAGCATCATTTTTATCCATTTGGCGAGATTTTCATTAATTTGGCAACATTTCAAAAAAGTCGCCAAGTGGGCGACATTCCGCCAAATTCGTCGCCAAAATCTCGCCAAGCGTTATGCACTAAGAAAAAAGTTATTCTTACAGCAGATAAATGACTATTGGCGTTCAAATACAAAAGTATTATTCAAAGTATATTTTTCCATGTATGGAACGAGCTAGATCCACGAGAATGATGTCACTCAATTTATCGCATGGTATTACATATGAAAAGTGAACATGTTTATCAATAGGAATTTTTTTTTTTTTATGTGACTTTTTCATAATTTTTTTTGAAAAATGTACAATATCTCGAGAACGGTTTATGTTAGCGTTCTAAAATTTATGCCAATCGTTTTCTAATGAAAAATTACATAAGAAATGTCTATTTGCGTAACTTTATTAGCGGTTTTGATTTTTTGACGATTATTTCAAAATTTCATTCGAAAATTTAGGGGGGTTCTGAACATTCGATTGCGTATAAAAACAATAGGCTTCCAGTGTTTACGGATTGTGATTTTTGTACCAAATTTGGTTCGAATCGGTCCATTCGTTCGTCAGTTATCGTCTCCACAGACTCACTGACACACACACACACATACTTTCACACACACACACACATCACTTCAAAAATGTTTGATTCATGATCAGGGATGCTTGAAACGTGCTCTCCCGTCGAAAACTCGAATTCGAATTTTCGACCCCGTCACAATACTTTCCTTATACATGATGTATATAAGGAAAGTAAAAATATATACTGGAACACGTTTTGACTATTTTTAGAGTGATGTCCGTCTGTCTGTGGGCGGGGTTTTTTTTTTCTTTGTGTGTACACGATAGCGGCCACAAACATTAAGGGATTTTCACGAAACTTAATATCTGGCTTTGTTATAAAAATATATATATATAGAACTAGATAGCATTTTTTTAATTCGAGTGAAAACTTCGAAATTTATTCAAAATTTATTCGAAATTTAATATTTTTTTTATATGGCCACATAAGACAAAATTTGATATAATTATGCATAAAAGTGTTTATTTTTAGCTCAATAATAGCGAAACTTAATAGTTTCAATCATTCTTGTGAAAAATAGCCGCGATACAACTTTTTTTGCTCGTGACGTCATTGGCCCCCTTGGGGGGCAAGTGATCCCCCTTCGCAGAGATACATTGTCAAGTATAGTATCAATAGAAAACATTTTCAAGCCCTTTAAAGTGAAGGTTAACACACAATAGTTGTAATCATTTGAACTCACGATACCAATTTTTCAAAAATATAGTATTTATTTCATTTATTTTAAAGCTGTCTATGATAGTATTGACAGAACTGGTTGTTTAAAGGCCATGAAGGATGTTGAAATATCTGAAAAATTAATTAGACATGCGGATGTAAGATTCACTGAAACTCGTTCCATTATACAAATTCAAGAAGGAATCTCAAAACTTCTTTGATATCAGAAAGGCTGTTTGAGGAGGAGGGGCACTTGCTTGTCTACCCTTTAACTTAGGCCTAGAGAAAGTAATTAGAGGTTCTAATATCAACACTCAAGGAAGCATCTACCTCAAATCTGTTAAAATTCTTGCATATGCTAATGGCATTGATATTATAGCCAGAATCACTAAAGATCTAAAAAGGAACTTTCTTGCTTTGGAAATCGCTGCTGCTGCATCTAAAGATGAACTTGCATTGGAAGATGAATGAAATGCATCTAAAGATGAACTAAGACAAAACTAAATGCATGGCTTTTGTCAGAAGTGGCTATCCTTCCTCGTATTATAAGACTTTGAATCTATCGAGCATTTTTCCCAACAGAGATTTCAAATAAACTGCAAAACCAATATTAGTTTAGAACTCTAAAATGAATCATAGCGGCAAATCGCTGTTTTCATGCATTTTGTGATTTTTAACACTTTACAACACAGTTGAAAAGTGTTTATGACTTTGTTCATTCTGTCTGTTTGTCTGTCTGTCTGTCTGTCTGTCTGTCTGTCTGTCTGTCTGTCCGTTAGCACGATAACTGCCGTAAAAATGAATTAATCAAAATGAAATTTTAGTATGTTGTTCAGACGGTTTGTAGGACCCATGGGAATATAAATGAATAATATCACCCAATTAGTTTTGGATTGAACTCGGGTTGAAAAAAGGAAATACATTGAGCCCTATGGGGCCTAATTTTTCAAACATTTTTTAAGCGGATTTAAAATTCACAAATTGTTTCGAAAATTTTAGGTAATAGTCAAATTGTTCCATAAAATATATAAAAAAAAAATTCAGCGAAATATATTCAGAAATTTTTTAAATAAAAATTAAAATAATAATTACATATCTGATATGTAATTATTATCACGTGACCATGATATGAAACGATCACATGACCCACTTCAAAATGATATATGGCATCCATCTTGTTTCAAAATCGTGATTTTTTAAAGTTCTTTTTAATTTATATTGAGAGTTGTATCCGTCCTAAAACTACTTTATTTTTGCTTAAATTCTGTGCATCTGCATACTAAAACAACACAATGACAATATATTTGAGTTTAAATTATCATTCAAATTTGATTATTTCTACAACTAAGCCTATTTTTCACCTATGGAAAATGTAAACAGCAAAATATGTAGAATGAGTTGTATTAGAATTACTGTATTTCTTTAACACAAAATAATTCAGTCCATGGAGTCTGCATGGCTGATATGAATGAAATATTAATTGATTTTATAAACAGAAGGACGATTTTTTTCGATGAAGTTTTAAGCATAGAGTTTATGAATTGTAGCTCCATGGTCTTAATTTTTAAATAAAATAAATTATTATAGTATTGTGATGAATGAAATGAATGAAATCCTGCTTTTATAGAGAGATCCAGGCGTGTTATTTTTTCTATGACGTCATTTGAATTTATTTCAGTTGTTTTCGATGAAGTTTTCAAATATAATAAATTATCGTAGTATTATGATAGTTTTAAAAATATTACCGTGGTATGCATTGCATTTTAGAGATATTTAAGCCAGGCAATTTATATTTCAATGCCGTCATTTGAATGAAGTTCATTTTTTTCAATGAAGGTTTAAGTTTTCAAATATAATAAATCAATGTAGTATTGTGATAAGTTTTAAAATATTACCGAGGAATGTATTGCATTTTCGACTTTTTTAAATAAAATTGCATTGAAGTTGGAAAGTGTTTCATAATCAATGCTTTAAGCATGATTGATCTTTCTTGTTCATATTACACTGGATGCATTAAAATTATCAGAATAAAGTGGGCAGGACATTCGCCAAGAACGAATAACAGCAGGACCACCAAGAAAGTTTTTTGTCCACACCGATCGGGAAAAGAACTGGTGGAAGAGCGAAGGTACGATAAATCGATTGCATGGACAAGGATTTTGAGGTGTTAAAAATAAATTTTGAGAAGCATTGCTGCAAGAGGGATCGCTTGATAGGAATTTCTGACTGAGGATGGCCCACATTGAACAGTTGAGGCATTGATGATGAGGATGATGAAGAAAAGTAAAAGGCTTAATTCTTTCAACTTCCTAACATCTATTCTGAATATATTTCAACGTACTTGTTAATTTTAAATCAAATAGTACAATTAAATATCTAAATATAGATTCGAAGCCAATTATTAATGTACCATTATTGCTAGTTTTTACTGTCCCATATTGGTGTAGCATAAACACACTATTCGTTTATTTTCCTGTAAAATGTTTTTTTTTCATTTGTTCTTAACAATAAACATTAGTTAAAAGTGTGAAAATGTTTTAAAACATCTGTTACTAGTTATGAGAAATGGAGCATGACTTGCTATTTGTAGTTTTGGTTATTTCCTTTATGAAACTCGGTCAAATTTAACATCCGTTTTAAATGAGAACGCACTCCCATGAAAGTTTTCAAGTTTGCAATTTTGTCTGTCTGTAAAATAAACGGTAAATGAGAAAATTGCCGTAAATGCAAGAGGGAGAAACTTACTCGAAATTTTCTGTTAAAAGAAGAAACGAAGTACACAAAATGCAGAATTTTAAATTGAGACAAAAAATGTAGGGGGCGGGAGGCGTTTCCCAGGAGATAAATAAAAATCACAAGTTAATAATGACTTCTTTTTGCTGCTGCTGACTTTAAATTATGTTTTTATGACGGATGGATCTGTTTGTGTAAAATAACCACACGCATCATCACACACGCGTCTAAACTATTTATTCTTCTTCATTTTCATAATTACTACTGAAAATCCAATCTAGCACAAGTCCGTTATAGACAATAGAATAAGGATATGCAGTTCTCCATTATCTAGCTGGGGAAATGCTTCTTGCTGACTACACCGCAGAAATCTACTACTTTCTCTTTCGGAATTCCAATTCATTCCGGTTATATTTTCGTAATTCAATCAGATCATCATATTTTATTAAAATACTGTCATCTATTATTACAATATTTATCATCATGTACCCCAGGAAAAGATTCTCGCATAAATTTATGTATTTCTAGCTAACTACATTTAAATGATATAATTAATATTTTAGAAGACTGATACTAATCCAGTTTGAATAATTGTAACTGTACCAAATATTTCGAAGCACTATTTTTCATCTTTCGCACTCTTAAAATATGTACAATTGTTTGTAATGTTTCATAATCAAATATTTGGATTATTTTGCTGGTTTATCAGTCAGCAGGATATGTGAGAGAGTGGTAGGAAAACGAAAATTTTGATTAAAGTACCAAATCACTCCTCAAAGTTTTTATACTTTACTTTAATATTATTGTGGTAAAATTTCAGCTTATTGCAAATTGAAAATGGTACTTGATCATCGACAAATTTTTCATATATGTATCTTTAGTAAAAACATATTACTTTCCTTATATACATTATATAATGTAAAAGAATAGTATTGTGACGGGGTCAAAAATTCGAATTGAGTTTTTGACCGGAGAGCACGTTTCAAGCATATCTGAACACGAATTAAACATTTTTGGGGTGATGTATGTGTGCATATGTGTGTGTGTAGAAGATATCTCACGAACGAATGGAGTAGGGACACGAAAGCCCAGTGGTTAACGCGTTGGGATTGTACTCGAATGACACGAATTCGATTCCCGCCTCTACACAAACTGTCACTGTGTTCACTCGGAAGAGTACGATCACGTTAAACATGTGGGTCCGTCCGGGGCTATCGTGATTTCTCTTCTCTTCTTCCTTGGGCCTGGCCCTAGATAAGGGGTGTCCGCTCTGACGTCATTGTAAGCGCTGGCGTTTTGAATCCTCTCAGTTCCCCTCTTGTCTTTGTGTGGGAGTTTGAATACGACATAGTGACACTGACCGTTGTTTACATTTTACAACGTGCGGATTTTATTATGAGTTTTACTATGCTACGAGTAAATTAAGATTATAAATCAGATATTTATTAAAGTTTAAAGATTAAGTTTTACATAGCAATGTAGTTTTAAAATGATTATGAAGGCCAGGCTTTTCAATATATCAAATTGATGTTAATCGTAGTGCTTACTTGGATATAATAGAAAACTGAATGCTGTAGGAGGGTAAGCTAATTAAAGAATTTCTTCTTTATTGTAGTTTTTACGAATTATATTAATGAGTATTAGGCTAAACTGGTTATTACTAAGATATATTAATGGATATATTATATGCTATTACACATTAATATTCATATTTATATTGAAATTGTCAATTAAATACTGTAAAATTTGTCGTAGATTTAATGTTTTTGTAAATTTATATATATAAATACTTATTCTTAAATAAGAAAATGACATTTATATCAATATTGTCAGTTAAATATTGTAAAATTTGCAGTAGATTTAATGTTTTTGTAAATTTATATCTATAAATATCTATTCTTATATGAGAAAAAAAAGCGAAGGGGTCAATACATAAAAATTAGTTTCTTGATACGGATAAATAAGATGAACGTTATCTACTTATTATTCATAGTTCTATTATAAATTACTGTATTTGAATATAAAAAATCAGGGATCATACATTCAATTTTTTTTTTCTGATTTATAACATTTTATTTTGTTTCATTTGTTCCTCAAATACATATTGTAAAATTTGTCGTAAATTAAATGTTTTGCAAATTTATATCTATAAATTCTTATTCTTAAATAAAAAATTAAAGGAGTCAATATGCTTATATTAAAATTAGTTTCTTTATATAGATATAAACGAAGAAAATTATATACTTATTGTTCATAGTTCTAATGTGAATAACTGTATTTAAATGCATAAAATCAGGGATCGTACATTTATACATTTTTTTTTTCTGATTTATGGCATTTTATTTTGTTTTATTTATTCTTAAGTTTTATACTAATTATTTTATGTATATATCTTATCTTTCGCATAATGAAATATAGTTGCAAAAGTTGTACAGAGCAATTTTACTGATATACAATCTGCTACCTGTTTTAATTGCTATGAGTGACATTTAATTTACTTTCAATTCATATATTCTAATAAAGTTTAAGGTGTTTATAACTGAATTTAGAGAGTTTTTATTTTAAATGAGAGTTTATATTCAACACTCAGGATTTCAGGAGTAAAGTACTCATATGTTGAATTTCTGTAATTATGTACGCGATTTGTTTTTAAAAACGATAAATTGACTATTTATATGTCTATATTTCACAAAAAATGACCATCAGTATTTTATTGGCATCATACACATAAATTACAGAAGCTTAGGGTTATACAAATATAGCTATTTTTTTATAGATGTAATCAAAAATTAACTGCATAAGATAAAACGTAAGAATAAATTTAATTTTTTTTTTTTACAAAATTATAGCATAAAAATTTATAATTTCTCCTCCTGGTTGTTCCTGAGATTGTAACATTTATTGAATCTGTAACTGAAAACTGTGGGATTTTTCCATAGCGTATAAAGAAAGTGAGAAAATATACAGTTTTGGCATGCATTGGTAGTTAATGTTTATAGTACTTGCCTCTAATTCAAGACAAACAACTATATAGTCAATAAAAAAAATTTTACACTTAAAACAAATTTATCAAGTCTATTATTTTTTCTAAATTTTAAAAATATAAAAGAATTTTTGTTTGAATATTTTATATATTATTTAAGTTGATTTATTTAAGGAATTTCTTTCTCAGTAATAGTATTACATATTTGATGATAAACTGGAACTTATGACATACTTAATCATAACTCCCCGAGTTGCAGAAAAATTATGTCAAATATACGTTTTTATTTATTTTTTAATTTTTAGATACAATTTTTCTTGCGATGCACACTTTAATAATTATTTTTCGACATTGAATTGCATTTCGAACATTTTCATGCATTTGCAAACATTGAATTGCATTTCGTTTCAGTGAGGATTTTTCTAAAATTTCAATATTACTTTACATTTTACATTTATATTCAATTTCAGATTAATTGCTTTCTCTTTGACAGCGATTATTCTACATGCAAAATTTTGTATTGAACATTCAAAGACATAATTTTTACATCGGGTGGAACAATGCAAAAAATAAAAATGCCTGTTATTTGCTATATATATATATGTTTAATTTGTAAAGTTATATATTATATGTGCAGTTTAAATTTTATGCTATTCTACTATTACATGTTTGATATTATTTTAATGGCTCTTTAGAAATGTATATATTTTATAATGGTTTCTGTTTTTCATATTCTCTTTATATACAAGTTTTTTCGTTTACTTTGTATACAAGTAACTTGTTATAAATATTTTTTGTTTAATTTTGTGAAAGCAAAATTTATATTGATTATACCTGCATTTTCAAGCATTTTTTTAAAGTCTAAAAGACATTGAATTGCATTTTATTTGCTAGAATGTTTTTAAACTCGATATAACCTTTCCATTTTACATTTATAGTTAATTTTTGTTCAATTGTTCTCTCTCTGTCAGTGATTATTCTATACACAAGTCAATTTTTAACATACTGTGTATATTCTTTTCATGCGCCATATAGCTTTTCTACGGCTGTATTGCATTTTCTTGTGTGATAATTAGTGTTTAAAACAGGATTCTTAAAATTTTATTTAAGTATTATATACTTTCTCTGTATTAATGCGCTAGATTTATTCTTAAATTATGTTATACATATATCTTTAAATATAATGTCTACAAAATCCTTTACGAGAAACGTCATTTCGCTAGGATGGCTGGGAGAAAAGTCCATCGTTTATCCAAACGCCCAAAACTGAAGGGCCAGGCCCAGTAAGCGAAGGGGAAAAGGGAGAATCCCGAGGGTCCCGGTCCGTCAGTCCTTCCGAGAGGTTGGTGGTAGGGGGAGGAGGGCACGATCCCTGTGGATGCCTCCTCCACGGTTTATTCCCACTTCATCTCTTCCCATTTCGTCCCTTGCGCTACCCTTTTTTAAAATAGTAGCATTTCATCCCTTATCCAATGTACACCTGTTTCTCACCCTTTCTCCCAACTGAGAGGGGTGCAAATGACTCCCTAGGGGCTTAGTTCCGAGGAGCTCCGAGGAGCACAAATTAAAAATATTGCTTGTAAATATATTGTTTGGCGTTATTTAAATATATTTAAATAATTTAGATAGAGTAAATCCTGTCTTGTCAGATATCCCTATGAAATGGATACTTATAATTGTTTTGTAGTACCATGAATATATATGTTTATGTAGTGGTTCTTGTGCAAACCCCTAATTGGCGAACAGAATCCAAAACTTTTTAACCTATCACTTTCTTTAGTTATTGTAAAGTACTCTCTAGTAGCAAAAGTATTATAACTTAGTCAAACATTATAATTCCTATTTTTGACCGCTTTACAAGTTTGAATTTCAATATAACGTTTTTAGGGTCATATATTTGTATATATCAGTAAGTGTGTGCAGTAACATAGGCAAAGGGTGGGGGGGGTTAAGAGTCATACCTCTTCTTGCTTGAAAAATTACATAAACGAAACTTAGTATTTTCAACATCCCAAGATCCTGGCTATGTGTATGTGTGTTGTTGTTGTTGAGACCCAGACCGTCCGACCTACCAGAAAGGTGCAAGGTAACTGTATGGACGGCCGGGAAATGTGTATGTGTGTGTAAAGGCCTTACAAAAGGCCTTTACACACACATAGACATAGCCAGGACACCTTTACACACACATAGACATACGTAAAGGCCGTGTGTCAAAGGTCTGCACGAATCAAAAATTCAGTTTCACTTTCACCACACCCGACAGAGTCAATGCTTAAACCCGGCCCGAGCTCGAAGAACTTTACAGGTGTAGAACCCGAGCCCGGCCTAGCTATGTTCAAAGACCATTGAATCTCGGCCCGGTCCGGCCCGAAATAATTTATATTCAAATGTGCTAAACATCTGAATTTTAAAGGTTTGAAAAACGCAGAATTTTTTAAAAACACAACCCGCCCGAATTTTATTGGGCTTTGTTGGGTTTTAGTGGGTATTTTCCAGAAACTCTTAAACTTTGATTTCCTCATATATGTTGTACCTAAATTGATCATTTACTAGTGAAAGCTGGGGAACATTTGTGGAAAATGTTGAATGTGAATTTGTAAAAGTAATTAATAATGTAACTAGTTTTCAAAATTTTCTTCAAATTCAGACCAAGTTCGGGAACTGGAACTTGCGTGCCAAACCAGTAAAAATCTGAAATTTTAGCCCATGCGAGTAATTAAAAAAATATTACATCCGATTTTTTTAGCCATTTTTATACGAAATTCCATATTGAAACTTTTAAATTCAGAAAAGTAAAAAAATAAAGAATTTAGTAGTTATGAAATAATTAAATAATTTAGTAGTTATGAAAAAGAAAACATAATGATGAAATTTTAACATGAAAATGATGAGTTCATATTACTTGATAAAATAACTTAAAAAAATGACCGAAATATTGCGATCAAGATAATTAAAAATTGCTTATAAATAATTAAACAATAAAACAGAAATTTAAATGAATAAAAAATCACCTAAAGTTATCGCTTAAATTAAAGAAAAATTAGTAGCCTGCAGTCTTAATAATAATAAAAGCAAAATTTTATATCAAATGGTCATTCAACTTAGAAATACAAAAAAATGAAATGCCAATATCAAAAAAATTGAAACAAAGAAAATGACACGCAAAATCGGAAATAATTGGTGATTTCAGTAAAAAATAAAACCTGAAAAATTCTAGAATGATCAAGTAGGGAAGGGAATTTAAAATTGCTTCAAAAGTATTTAAGTGCTTTAAGGTAAGTGACATTTTTAGGATGTCCTGAAAAACTGAATAAAACAAATTATAAATCTAGAAACTAGATTTCCTATTGAACATTTTGTCGCTTACTACTTACATTTATCTCTTATATTTACAAATATATTTCGAGTGAAAATAAGCAAAGTGAAGCAAATCATTGCTCGGACAAAAACTTTGATCTTTTCGAAAAAATATTTAAAATATTTAAATATTGAAATCATTTTATATAATCATAATGTGCACTATATTTTCCTTTTCAACAAAATAAGTAAAAAAAATTGTTTACATATTTAACTATTAGGTTTGGAGATATAAACGTCCAAAGGATTTATATTTATCGTACCGCTTCGATTAAGATATCTAGTATTTTAAAAATAAAAACTATAATACTGTTCTGGAGTAATATAATCTCGTAAAATAAATCTGCACAATTTAATGTCCAAAGAAAATAATGTTGAGCTTTTTTATCACTTATCAATTATTAATGTTATGACAATTAGCTAATTCTTTAAAATAATATGTCACTCATGGTATTTTGAAAGAACTCTTAACGTTTCTTTGAGACAGAGGCACATTTGTTTGTAATGAAAAAATGACCTAAATGTCAAAGATATTGTCGAATCGAAGGCAGATTGGGAAATTGCAAGTAAATTATTCTAAATAGAAATGAAAAATGTTTGTTCGGACAATTAGAAAAATATGTCAATGATTGTTAACCATCTTCGTGAGAAAAATTTTCAGGTTGTTCATTTTTCGAGATTTTCATTCTATGTTGTCTTCATTAACAATATTAACAATAAAAAAAAAATTATAGGACCTACCCATCAGTCATTTTAAATGGGGTGCAGTATACGCGACCTTCATTTTACTACACTAAATATTGAGTTTTGTATAGCGAGAATAGAGAACTTCCTTTTTGGAGTTTAAATTTAATCATTGTAATAGAATGTTTTGAATAACAATGTCATTTAGAATACTATAGTAATGTGCACCTGATGGTAAATTTTAAGTTTCTTTATAATGTATTTTCAATACGAAAACGGGAATACTGCTAGTTATGTATAAAATAGATATAAACGAACATAAATCTTCCCAAAGGGAAATTATCTTTACTGTATATTTTTTTAACAAAGTAAAGTCATTCCAAATGGAATGGCCGCAAGGGGAACAAATCTCAATCCCTCCAACAGGAGAGGAGGGTTGTGAAGAGAAGAGACTATTGGGGAACGCACACAGTTTTCCCCTCTACCAACAGGTGAGGACCTCAAGGTAATTAGGAGGGGTGCAGACAGGACGAAATGGGAATAACAAGAGACGCAGGATAAAATGGGAAGAGATCAAATGGGACATCACCCTCCTCCACTGGGTTCCGGTCTAAATTGGGTGGCACTTCCCGGCTGTCCAAACAGATACCCTACACTTTCTGGTAGGTCGAACGGTCTGGGTCATAGCAGAAGAACGAATGGACTAATTCGGAAAAAATTTGGTACAAAATTACGATCCGTAAATACTGTAAGCCTATTGTTTTTAAACGCAATCGAATATTCGAAAGACCCCCCCCCCCCAAATTTTCGAATGGAATTTTGATAAAATCATTAAAAAATCAAAACCTTCAACAAAGTTACTTAAATAATCATTTATTAGGTATTTTTTTATTAGAAATCGATTAACGCAAACATTAGAACTCTAGCATGACTTGTACTTGAGATAAATCACATTTTGCAAATAAATTTATCAAAAATCTCATAAAACTAAAAAAATTATTAACTATTGTAAAATATGTACACTTTTTATATGTAATATTATACGATAGATTTGCTAATAACATTTTCGCGGATCTAGTTAGTTCCACACACGAAAGAAGATACTTTGGGAAATAGTTTTGTATTTTAACGCTAATAGTCCTTTATCTACTATTAATTTATGACTAAGAATAGCCTATTACTCTGTCCATAATGCTTAGCAAATTTTGGCGACAAATTTAGAGGAATATCGGCACTTTCGGTAAATTTTCTAAATGTTGTTAAATTGATAAATATGAAATTAAATCAATAAAAATCACAACTAATTGATGAAAATTCAATATTTCGGAAAGAACATAAGAATCAACTATATGACTATCCCATTTCTCCGTCTATAACGCTTGGCAAAAAATTTGGCGGGATTTTGCCTTTTTGAAATCTTACCAAACTGAAAAAAAGGTTGCAAAATTTATAAAAATATCGCTAAATTGATAAAAAAAAATAACGCCAAATAGGAGGTAAAGTTTTGCACATTTTGAATTCTGTCATATGACGGGCATAACTACTAGTATATAAGAAATTCTTTTCTCTCCGTTTTTCTGTAACATTTGGTGAACTTGACGAGAATTCTAGTAAAATATGGCCACCTTGGCGTTATTTTGCCCCAGATTGATGAAAAAACGTCAAAATTGCAAAAATGACGCCAAGTCAATAAAAATGACGTCCGAATTGATGATTTAATTATTAAAATATTTTAATATATAGACTATAATTCTTAGTGGGGATTTAATAAAAATACTATATTGCTTATTATTAATATATCAATATTAATAATTGTTAATTTAGAGTTGCGAAAAAAATAAGTTAATTAAGTACTTCGAAATAGTTTTACATGTTGTTATTCGGAAAAGCGGCCAATGTACAATTCAGCATTAAAAACCAAGTACCGTGGATCTTATATATAATTTTTCACTGTAAAAGAAGAAAATTCATTGCATTATATAAGGAGAGTCATGTGTTGGCCACATCAGATTTTTTTATACACTATCTTCCCTAAATGCTGTCATGATATTATATTACCAAAATAATATCTTAAAACATTTTACTAATACGACGAACATGCAAAGTCTGTAGAGGTTTCAAAATTTGGAAGACTAACGTTTGAAGGGGGAGGGGGGGAGATATGGTTATAAGGGGCTCTTACACACTAAAAAAACACAAGAAGAAATTGAGTTTGCTGCCACAAGAATGACACTTTTAAACAGGTAAATTTCCAGTTACACAGTTAAAAAATAACTATATATATATACAGAGTGTCCCAAAAACATTGACCTCGGCTTTTATTCCTCGGCTATTTTCTCGGCTTATATTGATCTTAGACATCTATCTATATAAATAAAAATGAAAATCTGTCTGTCTGTCTGTCTGTCTGTCTGTCTGTTTGTCACACCATCACGGGAGAACGGCTGAACCGAATTTGATGAAATTTTGTGGGTAGCCCAGAAATAGCCCCACTTAAAATTATATCCGTGTTTGGAGTTTCTACGACCAGTGGTTCTCGAGATATTAGTAAAAAACGAAATTTTCGTTTGTCTCATCGTCCCGGAAAAACGGCTGAACCGAATTTAATGAAATTTGGTGAATAGCCTTGAAATATCCCCCCATAAATTTTGTCCAAGTTTCGAGTTTCTAAGACCTGGGGTTGTCGAGATATTAATGAAAAACGGAACTTTTTCCTAGGAGTTCTACTCCCTAACTCCGTGGTTTATCCAAACGAAAAGCTTGAAAATCGTTTGAAAGTTAATTAAAATTTAATCTCTGAGTTTGATGGGAGGTTTTTTGCGTTAATTAGTCACTTTCTGAAAACATGAATTGTTTGAAACATGATTTAAAGGGGAAATCTATCTCCATGGTTCATGGTTTATTTAAAACAAGCTTTTACGGAACAATGAGAAGTATAGAGAAATCAAAATCGTTATTTAATTTCGCAGTTTATGTTATAAGACATGACATATTTACCATGTTATAAGATTCTATCTTATGTTACTCAGAAACGCAATTAAATAAAATCTGTCTGTTAATTTTAATAATTATTTTTTCGATTTGAATAATAAATAAATGGATATAAAAATATATTTTAGAAAAGAACGATTTGATTTTTCTTTTAGCATTTTTGACTGGATAATATCAATTACGGTCTTCAGGTTTAAAAATTATTATTATTTATATTTTCGGGGATTATTGATTCAAGGATTATTGATATTTTCAAGTTATTATGCAATTATTTTATTATGACAAAAATTGTTTAAACTCATATATTGTATGTTGTACGAATCTTCTACAAATACACGTGTATATCTTTTAATCTACGAGAATATAAGTAGTACAGGTATATTGACATATGTTTTGATATATATTGGCATATATTGGAATCAATTACGACCTTCTGGTATAAAGAGTACGGATATAATTGATGTTTTCAATTTATTACGATATCTCTTTTATTTTGGCAAATATTTTTGAGACGCATATTGTAATACGGGTAATCTTCTACTAACACCTTGGCATATTTTCTGATCTGCGACAATATAATTAGTACGGGGTTGCATATATTCATTCAATTCCTATTTTTTCTTCTGTAAATTTGCTTACAAAAGGGGGCAGGATGTTTTATTCTTCAGATCTGATCGTGAAGATAATTTTGCATAGTGAGAACATATATTCTTAAACTTCTCTTTAGGAGCAATAAATTTAATATTTTAACAGAATTTGCACATGATTGCGAACTTTAAGTTTCTTTAAATTATACACTCCGTACGAATAACGGGTGTGCTGTTAGTGGTTAATAAATTTTAACATTTTAGGAGGATATATCATGTTGCTCGGCATCGCAATTAAATTAAATGTGTTTGTTAATGTTTTTATTATTTTTTTTCGATTTAAATAATAAATAAATGGATAAATGGATATAAAAGTATATCTTATGAATGGACGGTTTGATTTTTCTTTTAATTATATTAATTGCTGACTGCGTACATCAATTTCATTTATTTTGGCAAAGAGTTTTCAAGCTTATATCGTATTTAGCTACTAAACTCATATATTGTGTTTAGCCAATAAATTCATATAGCCGATTGTTGAAACAGAAAAAGAGTAGAGCGGGTATATCTTCTAATACAATTGTAGTGTTTTCATTTAGTATATTGAAACGGGATAAGAATGTTTCATTCAGATCTGCAAATTCAAAGCTACGAATTTGGAGGGATAATTTGACAACTTTTCTTAAACTTTGCCAAATTGACGGAAATGTCGCCAAATTGATATAAACGACACACAAACAGCTGCCATAAACCTTCGGGTTGGTCGTGTGGCTTGGGTCTTCTACATATCAATGAATTTTTGTTTTGTTTTGTTAGAAGAGAGTACTGAAATGATGTTTGGTTAGCATTTATCTGTCAGACCAACCATCCTACTTAGTAATACATTTAGCGAATTTTTAAAATGTCACCAAATTGATAAAAATGTTTTCAAATCTATAAAAATATCTTGAAATTGATAAAATTGCGCTACATAAATGATATTAATTGTTTTTTGTTAGGGGATAGTATTGTGATGATATTTCGTCAATTTGTCGCAAAGTGGAACTGTCAGTTCTACAGTCCCACTTGGCGATAAATTTGGCGATTTTTTAAAATGTCGCTAATTTGACGAAACTGTCGCCAAATGTTCCATAGAAATATAACTATTTAGACGATATTTATTTTACCAATTTATTTGAAGCAAATGATATCATGTCGCTTAGCAACGGATTTAAATCCAATGTGTTTATGCGGCAGACGATTTTCATTAAATCCTTTCCGATTTGAATAATGAAGATATGTATATAAAATAAATTTCATTGCCATTTCATTTTGGACTGGATAATATCAATTATACTCTTCAGGTTTAAACATTATTATTATTGATATTTTCCGGAATTATTGATTCAGGGATTATTGATATTTTTAAGTTATTACGCCATTGTTTTATTGCGGCAAAAATTGCTGACACACGCATATTGTACGTTGTACGAGTAATCTTCTAGGAATGCACGGGTATATCTTCTAACCTACGAGAATATAAGTAGTACAGGTATATTGGCATATATTTTGACATATATTGGCATATATATTGGAATCAAGTACAGTCTTCTGGTATGAAGATTAAGGGGATTAATTATATATTCAATTTATTACGTCGTCTGTTGTATTTTACCAAAAAACATTTGCAACTCATATTGCAAAACGGGTAATCTTCTACTAATAATCGGACATTATAAGTAGTACGTGTATATCTTCCCATATAATTTTAGCACTTTAATTTTGACATATATTGGAATAAATGACTGTCTTCAGATTTAAAGATTACGGGTTTATTGGTATTTTCAATTTATACATGTAATCTACTAATACAGGTTATATTTTCTAATATTCGCGTATATAATTAGTACGGGTCCCATACAATTTTAACGCTTTTATTTTGCATATATTGATTCAATTCCATATTTTTTTTATATTTGCTTACATAAGGGGTCCAAGATGATTTATTCTTCAGATATGTCCATGAAGATAATTTTATATAGCGAGAACAGAGATTCTTAAACTTCTTTTTAGGAGCATTATATTAAATATTTTAGCAGAATATTTTGATTAAACATGTCATTTAGTATACTATAAGAATTTGGGCATGATTATGAATTTCAAGTTTCTTTATATTATATACTCCGTACGAAGAACGGGTATGCTGCTAGTATATAATAAATTACAAAGTTGTGCAAAAAGAGTACAGAATTTTATGAAATCGATTAAAATTTTCAGGGGATTAAATTTGAAGAAATATAAAATTTAAATTTTTTATATGGCCCCCGTACAAAAACATTTTTAATGAGTAAAATGTGCCCCATACAGTAATAAGGTGATGTACAAAATTTCAGCATTTTATCATAAAAAGTCCGAGAGATGTGTTTAAATAAATTTGGTGAGGGATTAATCACAAATTAAAATGTAAATGTTTACAGCGAGAGTGCAAATGATGCAACGCAGAAATGCATCATAGGCAAATAATATCTGCCTCTTATCCTTAAAGGATCTTTGGCATTGATGGAAAACATTTTGAACAAGCTTTATTATCTTCGTGTAAAGTTATTATTATTATCTACACAGTGTAGATACTTTTGTACCAACAAATAACAAAATTATTAACTGTCAATTTACTAACAATTTAGTAAATCAATATGTCTTTCGTAATTTGCGTATGGCCCCTGAAACGCGATCTGCCGACATGATTTTTCCACTCTGAAAACCCATGTCGATGCATCGAAAAGTGATTAAAATCAGAATTTTTGTCTTTTCATATCTCCGGGACTTTTTATGATAAAATGCTGGAATTTTGTACATCCCCTTATTAATGTTAAGCAGTTTTAGGACGGATGCAACACTAAATATAAATAAAAAGGAACTTTAAAAATCACGATTTTGACACAAGATGGATGCCATATTTGATTTTGAAGTGGGTCTCTTCATATAAAATGGGTGCAATTATTATTTTATTTTTTATTTAAAAAACTACCGAACATATTTTGCTGAAATTTTTTTTTATATATTTTATGGGAGATTTTAAATATTTCCTAAAATTTTTGAAGCAACTTGTGAATTTTGAATTCACTTAAAAAATGTTTGAAAAGGTTGATTTTTTTTTTTGCTGATCGAGGAATAGAAAACTTTGCTTTTAAAGGAAAATAACAACAAAACAAAATATTGAAAAAAGTATTTAGAACGTCATCTTGATATAATATTTTTCTCTCTGAAAGTGAGCTTTTTCTTCTTTTTTTCTTGATCTGATCAACGAATCGAAGTCCAACCGGTAATTTTCTCAGGTTAGTTGAACTTTGAAGCAAATACAATCCAATATTAGCAGAACACGTTCCAAAAGCTAGAACAGCACAAGAAAAAAAAATCTGATGTGGGCAACACCTGACTTTCCTTATATAATGTAATGAATTTACCATTTTTAGAGTAAAATAAATAGGTTTTCCTTATAGTAGATACTAATATTTTTTCAAAGATATTGAATTTTCGACAATTAGTCGTCATTTTCATTGATTTAGCGTCATTTTTATCCATTTGGCGAGATTTTCGTAAATTTGGCAACATTTCAAAAAGTCGCCAAGTTGGCAGCATTTCGCCAAATTCGTCGCCAAAATCTCGCCAAGCATTTATGGACAAAGAAATAAGTTATTCTTACAGCAGGTAAATGACTATTGGCGTTCAAATACAAAAGTATTACTCAAAGTATCTTTTTTCATGAATGGAACGAGCTAGATCCACGAGAATGATGTCATCCAATTTATCGCATGGTATTACTGAAAAGTGAACAGGTTTCTCAAGAGGAAATATTTTTTTTTATTTTATATGACTTTCTGATAATTTTTTTGAAAAATGTGCAATATCTCGAGAACGGTTCATGTTATCGTTCTAAAATTCATGTCAATCGTTTTCTAATGAAAAATTACATAAGACATGTCTATTTGCGTAATTTTATTAGTGGTTTTGATATTTTGACGATTTTTTCAAAATTTCATTCGAAAATTTAGGGGGTTCTGAACATTCGATTGCGTAAAAAAACAATAGGCTTCCAGTGTTTACGGATTGTGATTTTTGTACCAAATGTGGTTCGAATCGGTCCATTCGTTCGTCAGTTATCGTCTCCACAGACTCACACACACACACACACACACACACACACACAGACATCACTTCAAAAATGTTTGATTCGTGTTCAGGGATGCTTGAAACGTGCTCTCCCGTCGAAAACTCGATTTCGAGTTTTCGACCCCGTCACAATACTTTCCTTATACATTATGTATATAAGGAAAGTAATAAGAGATTAAATAAGTTAATTATCTTTCAGCGGGAATACAGAATGAGTTTATTAATATTTGTGATTCTTTTGTTCAAACTGAAATCATTAATGAAGTTAAAATGGCTACATATTTTTCTATTATTGCTGATGTAACTCCTTAAAATTAGTGAATCTTGTAACTCTTTAAAATTAGCGAATCGATATACTCATTAAAATGTATCTATATTTAACTCTCAAAATTGGTGAAATGCTCTTTTAATACTAAAGTTTCCATTAATATTTGTGATTCATTTGTTCAAACCGCAATCATTGATGAAGTTAAATGCCTATATATTTTCTATTATTGTTGATGCAACTCCAGATTCATCTCATAAGGAACAAATAACACTGATTTTTTTCGTTATGTGAAATTTAGGAAATTGAAATTTTCAATTGAAGAACGTTTTTATATGTTTTGATAAATCTGCGGATGAAACGGGACAAGAAATTTCTAGCCGGCTTTTAAGCAATGGTTGGAAGTAGCGAAACTACAATAGTCACTACTTTTTCACATAGTTTGTAGTGTAACGCGCTACTTTAAAAAAAAATCTGATGTGGGCAACACATGACTTTCCTTATATAATGCAATGAATTTACTACTTTTACAGTTAAAAAAATGTTATTCTTATAGCAGATACTTTCTTTACTATATATTATTTCTACTACTATATATTCTTTCCAAGATATTGAATTTTCTTCAATTAGTCGTTATTTTTATTGATTTAGCGTCATTTTTATCCATTTGGCGAGATTTTTGTTACAATGTCCGAGCAACAATTAATGTCTTTTGTCCGAACAACACTTAAAAATATCGCCAAGTTGGCGACATTCCGCCAAATTCATCGCCAAAATCTCGCCAAGAGTTATGGACGGAGAAATAAGTTATTCTTACAGCAGATAAATGACTATTGGCATTCAAATACAAAAGTATTACTCAAAGTATCTTTTTTCATGAATGGAAGGAGCTAGATGCACGAGAATGATGCCACCAAATTTATCGCATGGTATTACATATGAAAAGTGAACATGTTTTTCAATAGGAAATATTTTTTATATTTTACATAACATTTTGATAATTTTTTTTGAAAAATGTGCAATATCTCGAGAACGGTTCGTGTTAGCGTTCTAAAATTTATGTTAATCGTTTTCTAATGAAAAGGAAAATATAGGAAATGTCTATTTGCGTAACTTTATTAGCGGTTTTGATTTTTTGACAATTTTTTCAAAATTTCACTCGAAAATTTAGGCGGGGGGGGGGGGTTCTGAACATTCGATTGCGTAAAAAACAATATGCTTCCAGTGTTTACGGATTATGATATTGTACCAAATTTCGTTCAAATCGGTCCATTTGTTCGTCAGTTATCGTCTCCCCCCCCCCCCACACACACACATACAAACATACATCACTTCAAAAATGTTTGATTCGTGATCAGGGATGCTTGAAACGTGCTCTCCCGTCGAAAACTCGAATTCGAATTTTCGACCCCGTCATAATACTTTCCTTATACATTATGTATATAAGGAAAGTAATAAGTAGTGTAGTAAGGAAAGTAATAAGTAGCGCAATGCAATAAATCACTAGTTTTTATCGAGTTTTGAGGCTACTTTTAACGTTACTTCAATAATCAAACAAGGTGACATTCTACATATTACATACGTGATCACCTTTTCTTCATTTGCATGAAATTTAGTGTTCTGCGCAATGATGCACGATAAATGGCTGCAGGGTTAGGAAGGCCATTGCCTCATGAATTTACTTTTTTATATGGATATATTCAGATGTGTTATTCCCAAAAGATCCTGTTAATCTGATTGCAATTTTGATATGCAAATTCTACTAAAAAAAATCAGATGTGGGCAACACATGACTTTCCTTATATAATGCAATGAATTTACTACTTTTACAGTAAAAAAGTAGGTTTTTCTTATAGTAGATACTAATATTCTTTCCAAGATATTATATTTTCGAAAATTAGTCGTCATTTTCATTGATTTAGAGTCATTTTTATCCATTTGGCGAGATTTTCGTTAATTTGGCAACATTTCAAAAAGTCGCCAAGTTGGCGATATTCCGCCAAATTCGTCGCCAAAATCTCGCCAAGCGTTATGCACTAAGAAATAAGTTATTCTTACAGCAAATAAATGACTATTGGCTTTCAAATACAAAAGCATTACTCAAAGTATCTTTTTTCATGAATGGAACGAGCTAGATCCACGTCAATGATGCCACCCAATTTATCGCATGGTATTACATATAAAAAGTGAATATGTTTCTCAATAGGAAATATTTTTTTTTTATTTTATGACATTTTGACAATTTTTTTGAAAAATGTACAATATCTCAAGAACGGTTCATGTTAGCGTTCTAAAATTTATGCCAATCGTTTTCTAATGAAAAATTACATATGAAATGTCTATTTGCGTAACTTTCTTAGTGGTTTTGATTTTTTGACGATTTTTTCAAAATTTCATTCGAAAATTTAGGGAGGTTCTGAACATTCGATTGCATATAAAAACAATAGGCTTCCAGTGTTTACTGATTGTGATTTTTGTACCAAATTTGGTTCGAATCGGTTCATTCGTTCGTCAGTTATCGTCTCCACAGGCTCACTGACACACACACACACATACTTTCACACACACACACACACACACACACACACACACACACACACACACAGACATCACTTCAAAAATGTTTGATTCGTGATCAGGGATGCTTGAAACGTGCTCTCCCGTCGAAAACTCGAATTCGAATTTTCGACCCCGTCACAATACTTTCCTTATACATTATGTATATAAGGAAAGTAATGAACAAACAAGTTTTTAAATAAATAGTTTTTACTTTTATTACTTTCCTTATATACATAATGTATAAGGAAAGTATTGTGACGGGGTCGAAAATTCGAATTCGAGTTTTCGACGGGAGAGCACGTTTCAAGCATCGCTGATCACGAATCAAGCATTTATGAAGTGATGTCTGTGTGTGTGTGAAAGTATGTGTGTGTGTGTGTGTGTGTGTGTATGGATATATTCATGTGTGTGTGTGTGTGTGTCAGTGAGTCTGTGGAGACGATAACTGACGAACGAATGGACCGATTCGAACCAAATTTGGTACAAAAATCACAATTCGTAAACATTGGAAGCCTATTGTTTTTATACGCAATCGAATGTTCAGAACCCCCCTAAATTTTCGAATGAAATTTTGAAAAAATCGTCAAAAAATCAAACCCACTAATAAAGTTACGCAAGTAGATATTTCTTATGTAATTTTTCATTAGAAAACGATTGACATAAATTTTAGAACGCTAACATGATCCGTTCTCGAGATATTGCACATTTTTCAAGAAAATTATCAAAAAGTCATATAAAATAAGAAAAAATATTTCCTATTGATTAAAATGTTCACTTTTCATATGTTATATCATGCGATCAATTGGGTGACATCATTCTCGTGGATCCAGCTCGTTCCATTCATGGAAAAAGATACTTTGAGTAATACTTTTGCATTTGAACGCCAATAGTCATTTATCTGCTGTAAGAATAACTTATTTCTTCGTCCATAACGCTTGGCGAGATTTTGGCGACGAATTTGGCGGAATGTCGCCAACTTGGCAATTTTTAGAAATGTTGCCAAATTAACGAAAATCTCGCCAAATGGATAAAAATGACGCTAAATCAATGAAAATGACGACTAATTGTCGAAAATTCAATGTCTTGGAAAGAATATTAGTGTCTACTATAAGAAAAACCTATTTTCTTTACTGTAAAATTAGTAAATTCATTACATTATATAAGGAAAGTCAAGTGTTGCCCACATCAGATTTTTTTATTTAATACTTTTAATAAATAAAATGGATACTCGTCAACTTTAATTAAACTTTAAAATCTGACATTGTAATGCCCGAAAGAGCTTTGGCCGTGTAATTTTTGTACGTCGAGGAAGGAAGATTTTATTAAAGGACTTTTAAACCTATTTTTGGTTGTCTTTGATTTTAAAGTTTATACTTTTATTTTATTTTACTGTTTTCAGAAGTGGGTAAAAGCGTAAAGATTGGTAAGTTGATCAGTAAATTTTAATTATTCAGAATAAGTATGTTAAATTATTACAGTATACCCATATTCTCAACTTTTTGTGTCAATTGAATCTGTGGCAAAATTCGTCTTATAAAAGTATTTATGTAGGGACTACATTTTAAAAGTAGTTTATAGTCACTACCTTTTAAAAAAAGTAGTTGTAGTTAAATACATTTGTCATAATGTAGTTGTAATTGTAGATGACTGCAATGATAAAGTAGTTTTCCAACCACTGCTTTTAAGTCTGCTATAGGGATTAAAAATGAATTTTAAAAACTATGTGAGACAAGGTTATTATAACGTGAAAATATGGCGGGAAAGCAAAAGAGGTACAAGCAGTTCTTTTACATGAAAATAGCAACTATCTGTGGATGTTGTTGTTGTTGAGACCCAGACCATCCGACCTGCCAAAATGGTGTAAGGTAACTGTTTGGACGGCTGGGAAGTGCCACCCAATTTAGATCGAAACCCAGTGGGGGAGGCATCCACAGGGCTCGTACTCTCCTTCCCCTACCACCAACCTCTCGGAAGGACTTACGGACCCACATGTTTAACATGATCGTGCTCCGCATGAACACGGCGGCAGTTGTAGCAGCGTGGAAATCCAGCGCACAAACCACCGGGCTACCGCGTCCGAGATGTGCCAACAGCACGCGGTGTTCCCAGGTGGTCACCCACCCAAGTACTAACCGCGCCGATGCTGTTTGACTTCGGTGATATAACGAGAACTGGTGTTTTCAGCACGGTAGGGCCGTTGGCTCTAACTATCTATCTGTGGATGTTGTTGTTGAGACCCAGACCGTCCGACCTACCAGAAAGGTGTAAGGTAACTGTTTGTATGGCCGGGAAGTGCCACCCAATTTAGACCAGAACCCAGTGGGGGAGGTATCCACAGGGACCATACCCTTCTTCCCCTATCACTAACCTCTCGGAAGGACTTACGGACCCACATGTTTAACGTGATCGTACTCCGCATGAACACGGCGGCAGTTGTGGCAGCGTGCAAATCCAGCGCGCAAACCACCGGGCTACCGCGTCCGAGATATGTCAACAGCACGCGGTGTTCCCAAGTGGTTACCCACCCAAGTACTAATCGCGCCCGATGCTGCTTGACTTCGGTGATCTAACGAGAACCGGTGTTTTCAGCACGGTAGGGCCGTTAGCTCTAACTATCTATTTGTGGATGTGAAATTCATAGTTTAAATGATATCGAGGTAGATTCAGAAGACGCTTGCAAACTGCCTTTGTAAGATTTAAACAAAGTTATAGTTTGTTATCAAAATTATAACATGTTATCAAAGTTATAGATTGTTATCAAAGTTATAAGCTTTCTCTGTAACTTTCTTTATCAGTTATATCATTGCGAGATTCGTTTCGAAGACAAATCTTGCAAAGTTATAACTTTCTTTAGTACCCTCCAACAAATTTATAACTTTTTTTGATGGAAGCCTCAAAAGATGGGCTCTTTAAAAAACATTTTTTGGAATAATTTCTTTTCAAAATAATTCAAATATTATAGTAATAATAGATGCTGTTAAACCATACTAGCTCTATACACTGGAAGTCTTCTACGATCTACACTAAATGAATTTGATTTAAGAAGCCTTCCAGTTGGTGCACAAATAGATTCCTGCAACATTAGATGTAGAAATAGATTAAAGCAACATTAGGAGTAGAAAAAAATAACATTTATTGCCTAACTGAAGATATAAAACAACTTTTGGAAGTCATTTCTTGTTGTGTGTAAAAAAAAAACTTGCTACAGAAATCATCGCAGAATACGAAATAAATCGCCGATTCTAAGACCAAACACATGCTGAAGTGTATTTGCATATAAACATTTTTAATAAAATCGTCAATTCAATAATAGGTGGGTTTACGCATAGATTTCAAGCCATTTCTTCTATTTGCTATTTTTTTATTCTTTTTATGTAGTTTTATGGGAATTTGATGAAATGAATTGGAAGAATAGTGTCAAAGGCAAAATTATTCCAAAAGAAATATGAAATGAAATAAGTGAAGAAAGTGTAGAATAATTAATACTATTGAAACGCGTTTATAAATCAGATTTTAAACTAATCACGAAACCGGAAGAATTATTTAACGACATGTTTGATTTTATCGGTTTTGGATTCCTAAACATTTTATCTAATATAGCGAACCTGTAGTGTAGTACAAGGAGAAAAATAACTCATTGTTATGAAAAGGATTAAAACATTCTGTGATCGACAAAGAATCAAGAGCGACTAAATGGACTGACGGCACTAAACATAAATTATCAGATAGCGCATATTTTAGATTACTCTGAAATAATAACAGAATTTGCTATGGCTAAAACGCGAAAAGCTTCTGTTAAGTATTTTCATAATTGAAGTAATATTAATTGCAATTGACAAAGCATTAACATTTTATACTTTCTTTCCCATTTCAAAAGCATCAGTTGTCCCCCGAGCCTCACATTTTCTTTGACCCCCCCCCCCTCCTCCCTACTATAAGTATGCAAAGATTCAGTCTTTTAAGTCAGTGAAAGGAGGAGGAGACTTCTGGTGGGTCTGGAAGTACTTTTCGAAAAAAAAATTGGTGTTCTGTCACAAGGGGAAGGGGGGGGGGGGGGCAAAGTCAGCCTCCGTTAGGTACTATTTCGTAGTCGATACATCTTTCTTTCGAACCAGACCGTCCGACCTACCCGAAGGTGTAAAGTACCTGTTTGGACGACCGAGCCAGTGCCACCCAATTTAGAGGTCTGGACCCAGAGGGAACGACATGCATATGAATCGTACCCTCCATCCCCTGCCACCAACCTCTCGGAAGGACTTTCGAACCCACAGATTGAACGTGCCTGTACTCTGCGTAAACGCGGACATAGCTTAGGCAGAGCCGGAAATCGAACTCATTTCATCCGCGTGCAATGGCCGTGCCTTAACCACTGGACTACCCTGCCGACGTGGTCGATGGTATAAGTGTGGAAAACCCAGATCGCCCAACTTACCCGAGGGCATAGAGCTGCTATTTGAGAGGCCGGTATGTTATAAGTGTTGAAAACCCAGACCGTCCGACTCACCCTAAGGCATGCGCAGCTAGTTGAATGGCCGGTGGTATGTTGCAAAGTTTAAATTGTCTTGATCCCCAGGGTCTTCTTTTCAACCCCCTATTTTGCCCGCCCCCTAAAGAGAGAAATTAAAATTCCGACTCTGTTAGATTCTGTCTTATGCTCTATACTTTAAGTTTGCAAAGATTCAACTTTCTAAGTCACTGAAAAGTGGAGGGGGGACTTTTGGTGGGTCTGAAACGTCTTTTCAGAAAAAACATTTGTTTTGCCACGAGGGGTAGGGGGTTCGAAAATCAGACTTCTTTATATTCTGTCTCCTGATCAGTACTATAAATGTGCAAAGATTCGGCCTTTGAGGTCACTGGAATGCCTGACTTCTGGAGTGTCTGAAAAGACCCAAACACGATAGATAATTATTATATAAATGCATATTGTTTTACATCCTGAGCAACGCCTAGTACCTAAATATACTAAAACTTATAAAGACGCCATTCAATCAACTCTCATTTATCAAAGCAATTTGTAACATTTAATAATACACAGTCGTTTTAACGTTAAGTATCAATGTAATAAGTTCGAAACTCGCCATTTTGTCGTTTATTGATCTCTTTTCCCCGACATTATCGTTTGGAATTTATGAACCGTACTTTATATCTATCTAACAGGCGTCAAAAACTGAGCCCAAACAAAATTTATTTCCAACATATCATCCCATTTTTCCCCCTGCAGACCATTTTGCATTCTATTGATCTAAAAAGGTTTCAAACGATGTAATACTACCTCTAGGCCTGAAACAAATATATCACAACTCCCGTAAAACCGATTACAATAATTGGGTAGAAAGCACCGAACAAAACTTGTGGAACAAAAGCGAATTACAGGAGAGGTCGAAAAAAAATCGCCTGGGTAGCACTTCCCACTGTGGACACTTCAAAATCGTATGCTCGCTCCGGTGGGCATGTGCTACATCCTCCGAAGAAAAAGAGGTCACAGATAGATCAAGGTCGGCACAAATTTCCTTTTTTCACCTTCTTGTTTTATCCGTCCCTAGATCTAAGTGATTTTTGTGACATTTTCTTCCATTTATTTCACAGACGATAAAAAAAAGAAGCTTATACAAAAGTAGAAGCCAAACGCGGAAATGCAGATGTAACAACTGGTTTAGACGGTGTAATTTGTCTTACAGATGTCACTCGAGAAGTATATATTTATCTTTACTAAGAAGCCACAAAAATAAAAGTGTATATCTTAGTTATAAACCGGGTGTTTTGCTAAGAGTGTACGAAAAGAATATAAAATAAACAGACGTAGAAGTAAAGTTAAATATGAAAAATAATCAGCAAACAGAGGAGAATTTGGATATCATAGTTGCACCCCTCGAAACTGATAATTTCATAAAAATGCAGAAGTATAATATTATACGGACCCGTAATCAAAAGTAAGTCAATTAGTAAAATTTGCGCCGGGTTTAATTAAGGCGAAAGAAATTGACCCGGCAATTACTGCTATTAGATATTTTTTTATTTTCTTGATAGGGACTTGTAGCAAATAAATTATTCAAAATTAAATGGTAGCTAATTTAGAAAAGACAATCAAATCCTATTATGCTATAAGTTCTGTCATGTTTGTAATACATTAATGTAACTGATAAAATATGAATTGGCTTTAAGAATCGAATGGAAGCCATATAATGTCTGAACAGGAAAAAATTCGCCTACTCGAAATAGATTTGTAGATGTCTCCCGAACCCCATTTACTTTCAGAGGAAGGAAACTATGTACACGTACCGTTCAGGTGAAGTGTAAAAGAAACTCATTATCAAAATCTTCGCAAATTGTTTCATTAAAAAGTATCAAGCAATTTTTTTTCGCCATAGTTAATCTTTTGAAACATGGGCATTAGAAACTAAAAAAAAAAATAAACAATTTTCAATCTTCTTCATTTTGACAAGACGATAGTTAAACAAGAAAGATCAATCATGCATAAAGCATTGATTATGAAACACTTTCCAACTTCAATGAAATTTTATTTAAACCTCTCTGAAATGCGATATATTGCTCGGTAATATTTTTAAAATTATCACAATACTACATTAATGTATTATATTTGAAAACTTAAAACTTCATCGAAAAAATTGAACTTCATTCCCAATGACGGCATTGAAGTATAAATTGCCTGGTTTAAACATATCTAAAATGCGATACATTCCTCGATAATATTTTTAAAATTATCATAATACTACAATAATTTATTATATTTGAAAACTTCATCGAAAACAAATGAACTTTATTCAAATCACGTCATCGAAATATAAATCGCATGGCTCTCTCTATAAAAGCAGCATTTCATTCATAGCATTTTTCCATTCCTTTCATTCATCACAATACTATAATAATTTATTTTATTTAAAAACATAAAACCATGGAGGTACAAGTAATTTAACTCTATGCTTAAAACTTCCTCGAAAAAATCGTCTTATTCTCTGTATAAAATCAATGAATGTTTCATTCATATCAGCTATATTGTATATCAGTTCGACCCCCTTTTGCAGACATTGGCGCCCATGGACGCCAATGTCTGCAAAAGGGGGTCGAACTGTTTGGGATAGTATATGTCAAATACCTGTCTATTTGAGAGGTTCTTCGTTTGAGATTGACGCTGTCCCACCCGTAAGCAAAAAGTTAATCAGCTAAAAATGATAAAATAAAACAAAAATATTGGGCATAAAGTACTATTATTGCAAAAAAGTATTTTAAAATAATGTAATTTCTTACTTTGTTAAAAGCGAATAACGTAAACAATCCCAAAACGTCTGAACATGTGTTACATCCAGTTCCAAGCAGAGTGTGCATATGCTTGTTGCCATTCGATAAATGATAATAACGTGCGTAAATTGCTCACACTCGAAACTATGTTGTTTGATTACTGAATAGGATAACCATTCGACAATACCTATAGTATGTCCAGGACTGAGATAGACCAGTGTGGTAAGGCGTTAGAGTTGCACACTGTAGAACCGGGTTCGAACCCTGTCACCCAAAACTATCTCCGTATCTACGCAAGTGTGGGCACATTAAATCTGCAAGTCTGAAAATCCATCAGAGAGGTAATGCGTTAAGGGAAAAGATGGTACTTTCCCTGTAGTTGCCACTCCCACTGTATTCCGGTTTCAATTGGATGGCACTGTCTTGACCGTCCAAACATTTATCTTACACCTTCTAGTAGGTCAGATGGTCTAGGTATAGAAAAAAAATCATCTTGTGTCAAATAAGTGCATTTTTTGTAATATTTTTATAAACATCGTTTTTCAAACTTCTTTGGTCACAGAACCCTTTTCAAATTCAATTTGATGGCGGAACCCAAAAACAGAAGTAGAAGTCCATTGTAGTCCAAATTATGCATTTAAATTTTTACATATCTTTTTTTTTTCCCTTTTGTAAGAAAATTTAGTTGAAACTATCACATGGCGGAATCTCTACTGTCGCGAAACCCCGGAGGTCCGGAGAACACATTTTGAAAAACGCTGTATTAAAAAATGCTTTACAACTTCGTAATTGTCTTTTCTAGTATTATAGTATATTTTATCGTTAAACGAATGACGCAAACTTTAGAACGCTAGCTTAAACCATTCTTGCGATAGTGCACTTTTTCAAATAAATGTATCAAAAAATTACATAAAAAAAATCTGATGTGGGCAACATATGACTTTCCTTATATAATGCAATGAATTTACTACTTTTACAATAAAAAAATAGGTTTTTCTTACAGTAGATATTTATATTCTTTCCAAGATATTGAATTTTCGTCAATTAATCGTCGTTTTCATTGATTTAGTGTCATTTTTATTTTTTTGGCGAGATTTTCGTTTATTTGGCAACATTTAAAAAGTCGCCAAGTTGGCGACATTCCGCCGAATTTGTCGCCAAAATCTCGCCAAGAGTTATGGACGGAGAAATAAGTTATTCTTATAGCAGATAAATAACTATCAGCGTTCAAATACAAAAGTATTACTCAAAGTATCTTTTCTTATGAATGGAACGAGCTAGATCGACGAGAATGACGTCACTAAATTTATCCCATGATATTACATATGAAAAGTGAACATATGTCTTAACAGTTAACATATTTTTTTAATTTATGGAATTTTTTGATAAATTTATTTTTAAAATGTGCAATATCTCGAGAACGGTTCATGCTAGCGTTCTAAAGTTTGTGTCAATCGCTTTCTAGGGAAAAATTACATAAGAAATGTTTATTTGCGTAACTTTATTAAAGGTTTTAATTTTTTGATGATTTTTTTCAAAATTTCACTCGAAAATTTAGGGGGTTCTGAAGATTCGATTACGTTTAAAAACAATAGGCTTTTAGTATTCACGGATTGTGATTTTTGTACCAAATTTTATTCGAATCGCTGTATCTGTTCGTGAGATATCGTCTCCACAGACTCACTGACACACACACACAGACATCACCACAAAAATGTTTGATTCGTGATCAGGGATGCTTGAAACGTGCTCTTCCGTCGAAAACTCTAATCGAAATTTCGAACCCATCACAATACTTTCCTTATACATTATGTATATAAGGAAATTAATAAATAGTAGTGTATTATCAAATATAACACTTGGCGATAAATTTAGCGATCTTGGTGACTTCTTTGGTGAAATATCGCCGATTTGACGATTTTTTTAAATTTAATATTAAATTGACAAAAATGTCGCCAAATTGATAAAATTTCGCTAAAGTTGCCGAAATGACACCAAACGGATAATTAACATAGTTTAATATAATGGAGTATATTTCTTGGCAGATGTCTCCAATATTTCCAATTGTCAAGTTATATTTTCGCGAAATATGAGTTAATTGAGCACTTCAGAATAATTTTACATGTTGCCATCTAGAAAAGCACCCAATGTCAGCGTACTTTTCAATATTAAAGACATTGTACCGTGGTTCTTGTCCATCATTATTTCGCATTGTGTAGGGAACTTGCATTGTGTAGGGAACTTACTTGCATTGTGTAGGGAAGGGCATATGCTGTAAACATCAGATTTTTTTTAAAAGAACTCCCACCACTTTCCTGGAATTTTTTTGAAGTAATCGAACTTTCCACGCTAAGGAAGCTATATAAAAAGTCATATTTTGAATTTTTATGCTACTATGTCACAGTTTCAAAAAGGCTCTTACGGCTGCGGTAACCCAGTGGTTAGCGCGCGGGAATTCCACTCGGTAGGCCCAGGTTCGATTCCCGCCACTGCCAAAACTCCCGCTGTGTTTACGCGGATCACGTTAAACATGTGGGTCCGTAAGTCCTTCCGATAGGTTGGTGGTAGGGGAAGCAGGGTACGGTCCCTGTGGATGCCTCCCCCACTGGGTTCGGGTCTAAACTGGGTGGCACTTTCCTGCCTTCCAAACAGTTACCTTACACCTTTCTGGTAGGTCGGGCGGTCTGGGTCTCAACAACAACAACATAGTTTTGAAAGTGTTTTAACATAATTCTTCTAAGGATTTAAAACAATGTTCCAATTGGAAGTGCGTGTCTAGCGCTAACGGTTCAAAAGTTTTAAGCCTGGTCAACAGTGTTTTAAAAACCTTCCATATCTGATCAGATTTCTCGCGACATATTATGAATTTTCTACGCTGCATTTATATTCACTTATCTACTCCTGACATGTTTTTCTTCTGCTTCAAGATAAAAGTCGGTAAGTCGGAGAAAAACCTCATAATTCTGCGCGGTAATTGCTTTACCTCCAAGGACAAACAATGATGAAATAGAAATATTTTATCGCAGTGCAATTTACACTATCTTATCATACCATAAATGCACTTTATTTATCTATTTTTTAATTCGAGAGTTTACGGTAATTTATATTTTAGGATCTCGTCATCCGTTGAAACACTTTACAAACTATGATATTTATCAATCTATAAAAATGTCACAGGAGTGCAAACTGAGTGTCACTGTAAGGTATGGATATATGATATGAAAGTGTTCATGTACTTTACATAATAAAAGATGTTGGTGTGTCGTCTGTAGCAAGAAATCTAAGCATCGGACAGTGACGAAATATGGTACAGGGATACTTCAGAAACCGGGAAAATACGCTTCGGCAAAATTTTATAAGATTTCGAATTAGATGTTTTTTTTTTTGTTATTTTATGTTTCAGCACTATTTTGAGAGATTTTTACTCAAATCGGATCTTTAGTGACCGAAAATATTATCACAGAGTATCCATCTGCACACCATAGGAAAATCCAAAAATTATCCTTCAAACAAACTTTGAAAGGAAACAATACGATTTATAGACGAATTTTCGTGAATTTTTAAATATTACTTTTCATGTGTTTAAATCGTTCCCGATATTTATATTGCGATTAAAAAAATTGACTGGCAATCCGATGTTTGCAATTTAACAAGAGCTTTTTTAAATATTACACACTTCACCAAAACAAAAATAAAATTATGAACCCATCCGTTCATTAATTATAATTTTTTAAGCAGATGAACTGTTAAAATTTCTAATTCATTTACTTCGCTGCGGGTCGTTTCCCTATTGAAGATTTTTCGACCTGTCGACTGCGGTAGAAGAAGAAATCATGTTCCTCTCCTAGAGGTTTTGAATATTTTATTTATTTATTTCATTTTATTTCCTACTTTTTTTTATCACAGAGTTTCTATCTGGACACCATCTGAAAGTTCTAAGAATGTTCTTTGTTAACGATGCTTGAACCGAATCCAAAGGATTCATTTATCCTTCATTTTTTTAAAATACATCAAAATTTGCATATTTTAGGTTATCTGATACTTTTTTCGCCGCAACTAAAAAAGGTAACATTAGCACAATTTTATAGTTTGGCAAAAAGTTGTGTGTATATCTCAGCATTCTAACAAAAATATATTTTTAATTATACACTATTTTAATTTCTGTGACTTTTTAAGCAAGCATATAAAAATTGATATCTTCGAATTCGCTTACACCGTAGGAAATGAAGTCCGGTGGATTTCTTGTGTACGCGATTGCGCATGTGCTTAAACTAAAAATTCTGCATACGTGCAGATTTGGATTGAAACCAAAGGAGTACATTATTTGGAAAGCGATTGGTGTTATCTTATCTAAATGCATTCGTTAAATAGTGGGCGATTTAAAATGGAAAATCCACCTGTTTGTCTCATCATTATGGAAATTCCAGTAGGAATGATTATCCAGACGGTTTTGGGTTATTTCAGCTCAGGAAAATGATTACTATCTGCAAATACGCATTCGAACAAACAAAGGCTATCGGTCCTTACATATGAGATAGAGTTTATATGAGCATATGCCTTAATTGAAGTTTTGGTATTCAAGATAAAGAGAGCATACCTTATACAATATCCACCATTTTTACGCCCCTTTGTTGCCCCGATCTTCGAATTGACTTATGATGGGCAATTTACATATCAAAACTATTTTAAAGCCCGCCTAAGTAACATGTGTATTTTTCTAGATCTGCCCCGCACCGTAATCATTTTGCATAACTTTGCTTTCTTGAAACGCCCTGTTATAGGGTAGAAGTTGCTTTACAGTAATACTGAGTTCTGTTAATGATGGTGTGAGCTTAAAATAGTACGCTGCATTGCTGCTAGATTTAAAGTAAATACTACATTCACCAGAAAAATAAACTCTACAGACTCAAATTAATTTTCTTTTTACTTTCCTTATATACATAATGTATAAAGAAAGTATTGTGACGGGGTCGAAAATTCGAATTCGAGTTTTCGACGGCAGAGCACGTTTCAAGCATTCCTGATCACGAATTAAACATTTTTGAAGTGATGTCTGTGTGTATGTCTGAAAGTATGTGTGTATGTGTGTGTGAAAGTGTGTGTGTGTGTGTGTGTGTGTGAAAGTGTGTGTATGTGTGCGTGTCAGTGAGTCTGTGAAGACGATAACTGACGAACGAATGGAGCGATTCGAACGAAATTTAGTACAAAAATCACAATCCGTAAACACTGGAAGCCTATTGTTTTTATACGCAATCGAATGTTCAGAACCCCTCTAAATTTTCGAGTGAAATTTTGAAAAAACCGTCAAAAAATCAAAACCCCTAATAAAGTTATGCAAATAGACATTTCTTATGTAATTTTTTATTAGAAAACGATTGATATAAACTTTAGAACGCTGGCATGAACCGTTCTCGAGATATTGCATATTTGTCAAAAAAATTATCAAAAAGTCACTTAAAATAAAAATAAAAATATTTCCTATTGAGAAACATGTTCACTTTTCATATGTTATATCAAGCGATAAATTGGGTGACATCATTCTCGTGGATCTAGCTCGTTCCATTCATGATAAAAGATACTTTGAGTAATATGTTTGTATTTGAACGCCAATAGTCATTTATCTGCTGTAAGAATAACTTATTTCTTCGTCCATAACGCTTGGCGAAATTTTGGCGACGAATTTGGTGGAATTTCGCCAACTTGGCGACTTTTTTAAATGTTGCTAAATTAACGAAAAACTCGCCAAATAGATAAAAATGACGCTAAATCAATAACAACTCATTGATGATGACGACATGGAAAATGACGACTCATTGACGAAAATTCAATATCTTGGTAAGAATATAAATAACTGTTATAAAAATAATCTAATTTTTTTTACTGTAAAAGTAGTAAATTCATTGCATTATATAAGGAAAGTCATGTGCTGCCCACATCAAATTTTTTTTTTATACTCCGTTGAGTTTAATTGCACAAAATTATATGGATACTTTCTAAAATTATACCAAATTTGCAATTTTAATTAAATTTTTACTATTATTTGTGAATGGCAATATTTTAAAATGGAGGTGTTGTAATAATGCGGAAAAAACTGAAATATCTAGAAAACGGTTCCTTCTAGAGAAATGGGGCTGATCTTATTCTTCTCTTCGTTACATTTACGTAACAAACAAGCATTTAACAAATATGTTTAAGCATATTTAGTTCTTAGTATTTGGGACGGTTGGGGGGGGGGGGGGACATATCACAAAGAAAACAGGTTTTACTTTTCGGAATTGTACCAAAATCTAATCAGCCCTAGTGTAACTCACAAGAAACTTCTCAACCAAATTTTGTGAAATTTCATCAAATAGTTTTTGAGCTAGAGGGTATAAATACATTGCACACACAGACAGATGTCATGTTAAAAAATACTAGGTTTTTTGCTTTCTAGAATGTTCGAAACGTGTAGATCCATCGAAAACTCGAGTTCCGATTTACAACACAATTCTAATTATTTTCCTATATATTACCATGCATTACAGAAAAAGTACAAATATGATGTGGACAACATATAACTTTTTCTACAGACGTACATTCATTTTTTCTTTCTTAATTCATGCAAATTTGGTTCAATCGTCGAAAATGACACGACTAATTATTCGATGTTGTAACTAATTTGCAGTTTTAATACGTCTTACTTTTTATTTGACAACTTAACGCATTTCAATGCGTCGCCAGATACTCAGAATTATATGAAACCCAATTATCTCAAGAACGTTTATTCTATAGTGATGAGGTGGATAAAATTCTTTTCAGCATCGAAAACTGCGTATAAAACAAGCATGTAATTAATACATTTCAACACATTTAGTCTTTTATTTGAAATTTTTCTGGATCATTTCTGACAGAAAAGCCATTTTTATTTTTTCGAATCGCACCAAAATCTAATCAGCACCAGTATAACCCACAAGTGACTCATTTACTAAATTTGGGGAAATTATGTCGTAAAATGTGTGAGCTAGAGGTGATACATACATTGCGCAGACGCACACGCAGACATAGTCACAGACAGACACAAACACAGACACACACGCTAAAAATGGTGAATTCATGTTCTAAAGTATCGTGTAGATTTCGCATATACTGTCCCCATATATTGCCCTGTACTATTGGGAATGTAAAAATACCTGTTTATTTTTTCGAATCATACTACAATCTAATCAGCACCAAGGTAACTTAAAAACCATATTTTAAAAAATGTCATAGACTGTAATTTACTGCAGTGAAAAACATCAACAACTCCTCGTAATTAGAAAACATTTCAAGTATTTCGAGAACGGCTGTCTAGATGTCTAGAATAATGGGGTTCATCTTATTCGCTTTGTGGTCAAAAATTATGTATAAAACAGACATTTATGCAATATATTGAAGTATATTAATTTTTTTTTTCAGATTTTGTCAATTTTTGAAAGCGATTTTGCAAAAAAATAAAGTAAAAACTATGTTTCCGAATTATATCAAAAGTTAATCAAAACCAGGACAATCCGCATGTGACTTACCTACCCAGTTTTAGGAAATTTTGGAGCATTGCACCTGCTGCAGCAGGTACAATGCTTCTGCCGGCGATTTCCATGGACGGCAATGTCTGCAAAAGGGGTCGAACTATTTGGGATAGGATATGTCAACTACCTGTCTTTTTGGGAGGTTCTTCGTTTGGGTTAGACGCTGTCCCACCCGTAAGCAAAAGGTTAAATGTGTAAAACAATGCTATATATTAAAATCAAAAACTTTTTTTAATCGATTTTTGCTCATTTCAACGTCCACCGTCCCGTTAAATCATATTGTACCCAATTCCCTTTAACCAATTCAAAACATTTAACTTTCTTTCAACAAGCATCATGGTAACAATTCCTTTCAGTATATCTCTTTAGTAAAGACGGAAATTCTTAAGAAAACCCACAACACGACACCATTCCAAACTTCTTAAGCACTCTTTTTTTGCCCCCACGCCTATCCTTTTATGCACATCATTAATTATTCATCACGTGATCTGAAGTATAAACCGCTCGACCAATTAGATCCAACTTTTTTCATTCTATCATGAGAAAGTGAGACTCGCCCATCTAAAGAGGACAAAACGGAAGAGATTTATTAAAAGAAACAATTTTGTTCCCTTAGAAACACAATAGATAGGCAATTAGGGCCATCATCAAAACTATGATTGCTCCTTCTTTACTTTAGTTTTATTTGGAGCTAGCATATATCATTACTCATTATTGCTTTTGAACATATAAAATATGTTCAAATTCAAAGAGCATTTATGTTGTGTTTTTTAATTTTTCTTTAAAATATTCTTTGAATTCTGATATGAAAAATAAAATTAAACATCTTGTTCTCACTATAAAGTTATAATCATTAAGAAATCTAAAGAATAAAACTTCTTGGTCCATATTAACAGAAAATACGACATTTTGTCAACATATGCTGAAATATGTTATTAAATTATGTTAATTCTGATTTGAAAAATAAAATTAAATATCTTGTTCTCACTATAAAGTTATATTCATAAAAAAATCTGAAGAATAAAACTTCTTGGTCCAGTTTGTAAACTTACAGAAAATATGACATTTTGTCAACATATGACAAAATATGCTGACATAACATTAAGCATATCCCCATGCCATTTCTGTCTGATATGAATTTATCTTCACATTCCGGAGGGGTGTTAGTTCACTCAGGATTTTCCCTTCCGGTTCTGCAGATGTTTCGTTCAATGAAAAAATTGCATTTTCCTTGCAATATCTATTTCACAGGATCGACTATAAGTTGACAATGACTTACATGGCTTTAGCATCAAATTCTGTGGAAGGTATGATTAGTTTAACTATGGATTTCAACTTCCTTTCGGAGGGGGTTGGGGAGATCACTAGGAATTTCCACTTCCGGTTTTGAAGATGACTATACGAAATAAATGTGCAAAAGAATATAAAAATGCTTAATAGTTCCATCGAAAATAAAATGTACACAGTAGAGATCTGCATGAGCTTAAGAAGCCTGGCTCAAGGGTTTAAACCCGGCACCATCCGTGGGCCAGGCTGCGCTTAAATTTCCAACGCTCGTTTGGGCTGGACAGAACTCGGGTTTTAAAAAAGTCGGGTCAGACCGAATATATTTAATTTTGAAAACATTTTAAATACATTTTAATAAAGTACATGAAATTTTTATGCTGATTTCAGCTATTTAAAGATAAGATTTAAAAATAAATCAATTTGAATCTTAATTCTTTGCACAAATTCGGGTTTTTAGCACATTTGCATACAAATCATTTCGGGACGGACCGGACTGAGTCTCAATGGTCTTCGTGTCAAAAACTGGTTTAAGCACTGGTTCTGCGGGGTCAGACCGGATGAAAGTTTGAAATTACGGACAGTACAAACCTCTAGCATACACCACATGAAGGCTCCTTTATAAATTTATTGTTAACTATGCGATTGTTACCGTTATACTTGATTAATTTAAACCTGTTTAAAGACCTCCCTATATTACTGCCTTCACCTCTAATATTCTCCTAATTTTCAATTTTGTTTTGTTTATTAATTTGGGATTTCGAATCCATTGCAAATCTAAATTCTTTTCAGTAAAAATAAACAAGCCAATAAAGACTCATTTTCTAGAGCATAACGGCAGCGACATTCCTGTTCCGAAGAGTATATATGAAATATTCATCAGCTCCAACGATAATACTGAGGTAAAGGATGGCAAGTTCACGAATGAGTTAGCGTTCGCACGCATCATTTGACACTTGACTTAGCAGAGAGAGATTTACTGTTGGGTCGGAATAAAAA